>JAPQWN010000006.1:77068921-77118921 GCA_028538565.1 Umbellularia californica | reverse complement strand
CAGGTAAGCATGGTCCCAAGCATGGGACGTCCACGCGTGTGGCAATGATGCTGCCCGACCATATATGTGGGACCCACCCATGGACCATGGAGCCATGTATGCAATGAATGGGTTTCCCTCTGGTTCACGGCTGCTTGGATTGCCTGGTGTCCTGTCCAGCTTGGCCAAATAGTTGTCGGCCAACTGACATACATGGTCAAATTGATCATATCAAGTTTATCACCCATGGGATTAGTCACCTGGATGACCTTCTTCCTCTTGACTGCATTATGCTATGCATGTCCTTGGGCTGAGATCATATGATTCCTCTTTGGTTGTGGATCATGGAAAAAGTAATAATTCATAAAATTTATCCAAATCCTCATTATTCTTATTGTAGTATGTTACAGGAAAGGTTGACTGTGAACCCTGAAGTGTACCCTACTATTACTGTTGCTCTTGAGAAGATTTACAAGGATGGTGGAGTTGGTGGATTTTATGCTGGAATCTCCCCCCAACACTGATTGGCATGCTTCCATGCAGTACATGCTACTATTTTATGTAGAAGAAATCTTATTGCCAAGCAAAGAAGAAGGCGGTATTAAATCGAGCAGAACTGCTTCTGGTTGGAGCTCTCAGCTCTGTCAGGTGAGAACCCGACTTTAATTTTCCTTTGCTTTCAGTTACAGTAAGAATGGGCTTGACTTTTATTTGTGTATGATGCTTAAAGTTTCCACTGAAATAGCTGAAAAACACATTTCTGGGTCGAAAACAGAAATTTGTCTTAAATACTATGGGTGCATTTGGAGTGGGACTTTGTAATCACCCAATTCAGAAATGGTCTCATTAATTTGGTAGAGTTACGGGTATCCAATAATCATTATTAGACCTCAATGCATTTAATTATTAAACCACAGTAGATGAAACAATAATTTTCTGCAGGTTCTGCCTCAGTTTATGAGCACAAGAAACCTATTCTGATTCGGGGCAAAATTTTTGGAAAAATAAGCATCTCTACTCTCTAGTTGTGATATCTGATTACTTTGCTACCCGAAGTACGCGGCAAAAAGGATAACCAATAACCATTTTGTTCTGCAAAATTGAGAAACTGATTGCCATTTGTGGTACATCTAAATGTAGATACACCTTAACATCTAAGCCACTTCTAAATTTCTTGGGCCTGATTGGTTGCCAAAGAATTAGTATCTCTCCAAATGTGATTTCCAATTCCTGTGCCACCCCTTGGACACAGAAAAGGGTAACCATTTTTTCCTGAAAGATGTAGATGTTGATTGCAATTTGGGGTACATCCAAATGCACTCGAACATCCAAGCTAGTTCTAAAACGCAAGTATGAGTGATAGATAAATTTGTCTTTTCAACTTAATTCTATGTTTAAATTCGGAAGCAGCAGAATTGCCCCAATAATTGGAAGTTTGCTTGAAATGAAATGGGCTTGAGAGCAGCCAAGGAAAACAGTAAAATGACTTAACATGATGCTCTAGATATAAGGTTCTGTCTCATATGCTCATATACTTCAGATCTGTTTGGAGACTTTATAGTGGAATTTTAAGGATGCATCTTGAACCCTGATCTCCCCAGATTATAACTAGTTTGAATATTTTGGCAAAAATGATTGGTTATCTACCCTGCTAGGCATGATAGTGTTTTTCTGAATTTTCTGTCCTGAATCATCTGCAGTGTGGATCATCAACTTGGCAAGTACAAATTTGAAAAATAGTATCCCAACTACTGTTATTTTGTAATTTGGTTTCGCCCCAAACTCACGCACTCTCACTTTGGCAATGGTTTATAGGCGATTATGATGCTTTGTATTACGAGGTTGGGTTGGTCAGGAAGGATGCATTGATTTCATGCTAACAAGATCTGTATCTCACCTGTCAAGCAAGGTGTAGATGCAAAAATCAAATACTGTATATAAAATTATAGAAATTCTTTGCTTTTTGCTTTGGGTTTTGTTCCATATATGGTTCCCATAACAGAATGTGTTCCATTATAGTGCAAAAGTTGTACGAATTTTCTCCTCATTAGAGCTCCGAGTGCTCTCAGGTTTGTCTTTTCTCTTTCTTTCTTTTCCCCCCTTTTGTTTATGACCATTGTATGAACTTTTATCTTGTGTTGATGGATATTTCTGCTGATTTATGCATGGTCTTAGTTTATTCACAACATTTTAGTGCATAAAATTGCCAAATGCGACTCATGGAGGTAGTTGATGGCATGTTTCCATAACAAGCTTGGGAATTAAGTAGAAGAAAAATAATCTCATTAGATATTGCTTGCCATCTGTGCGCAGTACATCGCTTTCTTTCATTTGATAAAACTATATCGATACGTTCTCTAGGACAGTTTGAATGGTTTAGCTGGAGCCTGGAGTTGGGCCCATAGTTATTATCTTTACTCGGGTCCAACTGGTTGAGCCTGAATCAGATTGGAGTAATGCTGATTCAACTAGTCGGGTATTTGAGTATGGATTCGATCGGATCCTGGTCTAGACCTGATATGAACTTTTTGATGACTGTATTCCTTTGCTCCAACTAAAAGTTGCCATGAGAAAATCTCTGTTCTACAGAAAAGGTTTGCTGATTTTTAGCTTGGACACTGATTTTAAAAGTTAAAGTCAGACTCAGTCAAGCTCAGGCATGCTCGCCTGGGGCAACATAAAATTGGGTAGTCGGTTAAAAATGAGCTATTGGAGAGTTTTGCCCAAACTTAGCTTTATTCAGACAATGTAAGAATCAACCTTTACAAGTTTTGGCCAAGCTAGGTTTGATTCGATCAAGGCTAGGTAAGCTTGGTTTTGACTTGATCAAAACTCATTTATGAACTCAAGAAAAACTACTGAAAAACTAATTTTGTTAAGAACACCTCCACACTTGCTGAGTTGGGCAATTCATTTCCACAATGGCAGAAACTCGGGTCTGGATCTGGAAAAAAAAGAGGTTTTAAAAAGAGCCCTTTGTAAAGAACCAAACACAATTCCGCCCAAACATCCTTTTTATTTTTTATTTACCTTTCTTTTCGAGGGGCGACGTAAACTCTCATTTTCTGTGTTCAGGGTTGACATCTAACCCTCACATCCATCTTTACCATGCAAATCCATTCTTCCCCATCAGGGTTGACATCTAACCCTCACATCCATCTTACCATGCAAATCCATTCTTCCCCATCAGGGTTGACATCTAACCCTCACATCCATCTTACCAAGCAAATCCATTCTTCCCCATCGTGCTTAACCTTCCCAAGCCACCTGGCACGCACCTTATTCAACTCTAAAGCTTTTTAAAGAGGTAGATCTACCACATTTACCCTTGAGCTTTAGGTTCATTTCTTTTCATTTGCTTAAGGAGTCAAGTGAATGTATATGCTTTGAATGTGGGTTCAACTACATTTTTGTTTCTTTCTCCTGGAGCATGAGTTCCCTCTATTGTCCCTTTAACAGTTCACGTTCAATCAGAAAATAATGTTTAGCAAATGGTGTGAAATTTGTACTGTTGTGCATAGCTGAAAAGCAGACTTGGCCAATGGTCCACATTCAATTAGAGTCAACGTACTGCCAATCCATGACACGCTTTGATGCAACAAAGAGTATCCGGGTGTTCATTCGAAGGCCTGTCAATGGGATGGGACGGCCAGGGTTTGGGTTATCCAATCCTGTCCCGAAAATAGGACGGGCCTACCGGGTGTTGTCCAATCACAGCTCTAAATTGAACGGGCCTACATAAAATCCCGTCCTATAAAACCCAGGCTGGGACAGGGCCGGGTCAGGGCTTAGCCCGATTCTGGACATAAGCAAAACATTCTCTAATTATTCCTATTGTCACCAGACACTTAGTGTGAACTTGACTTTAAACCCTCCTCCTTTCTTTTGGGCTTGGGACTGGTAATGTAATGCAACAAGCAACATGGCAGAGTTAAATTTCTTTTTTTGCTGATGATAGTTGAAAATCAAAAAATCAATATAAATGAATGAATATCCTATAGGCTATATGGGTCAAGTAATGTAGGGACAATTAAAACCTTTTTTTTTTTTTTTTGGCGGTGAAAGTAGAAAATAAAAAAAATCAATAGAAATGAATGAGAATGAGTATCCTATATGAGTCAAGTTAAAGTAATGTAGGATCGGTTAAAAACTTTTTTTTTTTTTGCTGGTGAAAGTAGAAAATTAGAAAATCAATAAAATGAATGAGAATGAATATCCAATATGGATAAGTAATGTAAAAAAGAAATTAGCAGAAATTATTTTTTTAATATGTCTAAAACATCAATTAGTGTATTCCCAACATTGTCTAAATCACCATCACTAGTTGGGTCATTACTAAACCAATCTTAGGTACAAACTAATGCTTCTACCATATCTGGTTTCAAAGAAGCCCTATGTAGGTCAAGTACCCTCCCTCCAGTACTAAATACTGACTCTGAAGCAACGGTAAAAACTGGAATAGCTAAAATATCACGAGCCATTTGAGATAAAATAGAATACTTAGTTGAATTTAATTTCTACCACTGTAATATATAAATAATTATTATTAAATAACTTTGCAGCAGGTCGGGCCAGGCCTGAACGGGTTAGGTTGTTTCTGCCCAGTCCCAGTCCCATTTTTGCTTGGCTTTAAAATGTATTGTCCAAGCTCAACCCACTGGGCTCAAAATTTTTTAAAAGCCCTGTATTTTCGGGCTTGGGACGGGCCAGGCCGAGCTTTCTACCCGTGTCAACATGTCCCATTGACAGGTTTATTCATACGTCAACGATAAGGAACATATGGATGGATCTAAGGGTGTTCATACTTTTGAAAATGCTCGCCTCATTTTTGGGCATAGGGAAGGAAGTTCAATGGATGTGCATCGGATAGAATGCGATGGCCATGGTCGACGTTTACCCTAGTGCAGATTGCCTAGGGTCGATAGTGATGCAAGTATTGACATTCTGCCTTGCCAGAATGTGAAGGCCAAGTCGACGTCCATCATGGCAACATGTTTAAAATGTAGCTCCTTTATAACATGGGTGATGAATCACACTTCAACCTCATTAAATAAACCTCATTATGTGAGAACTTAGTTCGGGGTTCAGCCTTAACCACGGAGCGTAGCGTGTCAACCATGAGCTTTAAACGTTGAGTCTCCACTTGTCCGCATCAGAAATATTCAAGTCATGACCCTAGGCCTATAGTCAAACTTCATCTTAACTCAACACGAGGCCTTTTAAAACCGCATGGCCCCGGAAATTGTAAGAACTTTGGAGTTAAGCGTGTTTGGGCGGTAGCAATACTAAGATGGTAACCTCCTAGGAAGTCCCCGTGCGAGCGATGATAAGTCCACAAAACTAGATCATTAAGTCATCATTTCATTACTTGCCAATTTGGCTGGAGATTATCATGTAGGCTCTTAGACTGTTGGGTCCCACTCAAATTCTCGTATCTTTCATATTCCATGGAGTCACTAGATGAACCTGAAGATTTCGAGAAATTGAGATTTTCAAGTGCCCTGTCGATTTGCGATTCCCTCTCTTGGAACATTGTTCAATTATGGAAACAAGCGGGCAGGGTGGCCAATTTTTTTTTAATTTTTTATTTTAAAAAGAATTTAATGAAAAACAACTAACGTAGAACAAACACCTAATCACTCTTAAGGTTGTAGATTACACCTAGGCCTCCAATCCGGTCCTATGAAACCAACTCAGCTAAGTAAGCCCCCAGGAAAGTGGTGAGGTCACAACGGTCCGACTTAAAAACTACTTTCCTTAAAAGAAAATGTCTCCCATTAATGGGATAAGGCTTTCCTAGATACTGAGATAATCAAATAGCGCAATTGGTGTAACCTTGAGTGGACTTTCCTTCCATTAGAGTGTCCTACCAAAAATAAATCCTAAATAATAAATTAAAAAAAATGGAAAATTTTGGTAACTTTTTGGAATTTTCTATAATCCAATTATGCGAGTTGCTAACATTCCATGCACTTTCCTATTCCAAATTATGGCAGTTTGTCATTCAATGCATGCACCTCCTATATTCTAGAAAGATGCCAAAAATATACACCCATGAAGCAATGTAAATGAGAAAGTAAGAAGAGTTACCTTATATGGCGCTCCCTGGCAATGGCACCAAAAACTTGATCGGACCCCCAAGTGCAAGGGTGCAACTGTAGTAATAATCTGGTGAGACCAGATCGATCCATAGGGAGCAATGCTTTTTAAGAAACTCTTCAACTTTAACCTGTCCTAATTTAGAAACTAAATATAACCTAATAAAGAAACTAACCAAATTACAAGAATATTTCTAAAAACTGAGAATTAACAATTACAACTTTCCAATTAAAAAAATAAACCTAAATTAAGTAAAGAAACTTAGTTTATTCAACCCTATTCTAACTATTACCTGCAAAAGTAACAAACTCATCAAAACAACCAATTTAATATAAGATAAATCAAAAAAAAAATTCTAAATTAGATCCTAATTACCAAAATCACTTTTTATGAAAATATGAATGATCTACAATGCCCTAAATACTAACAATGCAATTTTATGCAAGTTTCTAAAAATCTAATGCCTGCTGTAAAAAATTCCAAGTATGGAAACTCTTGCACAGGCTCAATTTTGTTGGATTGTACGACTAGTCTAAGATTATATGAACCTAAATCTAATGCCCTAAGTCAATTCTCTGATGATTAATGAACACAACAAAAAAAAGAAGAATGGAAAAAGGACTTAAAACGAAAAAGTTATGATCACCTAAAGATGCCTACTTGAACTGTTTTGCTGCTGAAATCTGAACACAGGCTTCCCAACTACCCCTGTTTGAGCCTTTGGTTGACATGGTTCCCGAGGTTATCTTTCACTAAAATTCTGGGGTTTCAAAGTCCAATTACCATACTTTAAATCTGCTATTTTTCGGACCAAAATATTCACGTTTAACTGGTTTTTAAATCGCGCACTTTTGTAACACAGTTGAGTCAATTCTGCTGAAACTGTGCAGGATTTTTCACTATTCTTCTTCCAAGTCCGAATTTAGTTTTTCTAATCAGTTGATAATCTTGTGATTTCAACAACAAAACCCTGTTCTAATGCAATTTCCAAATATGATGCATGCACAAAGACACTTTCCAACCATAGATTATGCAAGTAGCAAAAATAGAAAGTTTCTACTAAATATAGAAATATGCAAGTTGGGGTTTTTAAATCTAGAATTTGTAAATAAATAAATCAGAATATTAACTTAAAATAAAAATAAAAGGGGTGGAAAAATAAAAAGCTAAAAAGATGTACCAAAAATCTAGAAACTAGACAATCCTACAAGTATTGACAATGCGATTATATGCAATCCTCTCTTCTTAGAGTAGGAAAAAAAATAATGCAAGTGGTTACTTGTTGTCTGTTGACTTTTGATCCTTTTTATTTTATTTTCAAACCCTAGATTTAATCATATGAAATATTGTCTCCAATCAAAACACATAAAAGAACTAGAATGAGAAAATTTAACACACTTACATTAAGAATACGCATAATCAATCCAAGTAGTGTCTTTATTCCTTGATCTTGAAGTACATAAAATTAAGATTCTTCTCTCTTCATCATTCTCTCAACATGATCTCTCAATCTATGTCTAAAGAATTAGAAGGGAGAAGAGGAAGAAAGGGACTTAGAGAGAAAGGGTGGATGGCAGTGGAAAGGGAGAGAGCACCTCCAAGATTTTCACCTACAATGCATTGGACGTCCAGCCCTTCCGATGACTCCCTTTTATGCTTTTTGAAAATATTTTTTTAGTAAAGAATCTCTCATCTTTAGGGCTCTTATTTCCTTATGTATAGAGATTCTTGCTTATGCTCCAAGCTAGCTTCTTTCTTTGGAAAGACTTTTAAATTTGAGAGATCCCTTTGTCTTTTTAGGTTTCTTGATGCAAACACTTCCTTGTACAATTCCAAGAATATCTTTAAAAATCACATAATGATGTAGAGAGAAGAAACTTTCCAAATATTGAGATTTCTTGCAATTCCTGCCTAAAACTATAGCAGAAAACTTCCAGAGGTCATATCTCCCTCAATATAGCTCTGATTTAGGCAATCTTGGGCTCCACGGATATCTACTCGAAAAGATCTTTCCAACGGTGGATAGATAGTGCCGATCCGACACTCGGTTTGAGAATTATGGCCATTTTAAGTTGTTGCCTCTGAAAAATCCGGGAATAATTGTGCAAAAATGGAAGCTTCTATGTTGGCATACAATGGGGTGTATGGGACCCATGTTGATTTCTCCTACAAATTGAAAAAAATAAATTCAACATTAATTACATGTAAGAAAATAAACTTGAATCACGCATTGGACTCTACATGCTTAATGATACACCCAAATGATCACAAACTTTCTAAAAATATCACATGGTGCCAAAAATAGCAAGATATGCATTGATGAAATCAAAAGCCTAATTTTGGGGTGATAAATGAGATGAGAAAAACTTAATTTCACAAAAGTCATGCAATTCAATGAATTTTGACCAATTTTGACCATGTTTCCAGAAATATCCTTAAATGCATGTAATCAAGAAATTAAATGTAATTCTACGCAATTAAACCTAATTAAGTCCACAAATGCTAATGAAATAATGACTTAATTATCTAGTTTTGTGGACTTATCAAGCACGTAGACCAAAGTGGATAATTTCATGCTGAGTTGGGTCGGGCTATTTTTTCAGTAGGGGAGAATGTGAGAACTTGGTCTGTGCGGCAACCGTAGAGTTCATTACATCAACTTCGAACTCATTCTGTAAACTCCAAACTCATTCATCAATTTCATATTCACTACATCAGCTTCTAACTCATTCATCAACTTCAAATTCACCACAGCTTCAAACTCATTCCATCAACATGAAACTCAGAACAAAATTTCAACGACATGCAGGAATAAGATATCATACACAGGATAATCATTTCTCATTCTCTTCTTTATATAATTCCTCCATTTTTTTTTGCTGCTCATCTCTCTTTTGAGCACTAGGCAAACATTGTCAATTTCAAATGGTATCTTTGAGATATCATCTACGAATTGCTAAACTTATCAATAAAGATTAATAGTGTAGCACGATAAATTTATAAAGTTGGGAATTTCAGTTTGTATCAACATAAATAATCATTGATGGCATCCACCAAACACTATAATATTGCTTTAAATGGTGGAAGAAAATGACAAACTCCAGCTTTTGGATACACTTTAGAGCTGAATAAAGTGGGTGGCAAATGGCTTGGAAAGGATGAGCATGATGGGGAAGAATGCATTCGCGTTAAGTAAGAGCGACATGAGGGCCGGCGTCGGCCCTTGAAAAAGAAGGTTAAAAAAAAGTTTTTTGGGCGAAAAGGTTGGGTTGGTGTGGATTTGGTTAAAGTCTTTTTCGTCCAGTGCCCACCTAAAGTGTTCTCTTTTGTTAATAAAATCCCCTAATTAATAAATAAATAAATTCTTGGGGCCAACGTAGGCTTCAAAATTCTAGGGGAACAGTAGTTCCGCCCCTTCTCCTTGCCCTTCTCAACATTATTTTACCTCCATCACTAAACATAATAATACGTAGGGAGTAAAGTGCATGAGGAGATCCCACGTTACTTTTTAAGATCCCCATCCCTTTCACATAATGAAGAGTCCTGCGTACACCTCAGTTATGTTGTTTAGTTGGATAATAATTAATCTTACATTAAACATCCATACACCATGTTAAAAAGAGTCCTTTTTGAATTATTCATATATGTTTTGAAATCAATTTTATTCAATCCTAAAGCCATCAAAGTCTGAATGTACCAACACACTTGGGGGGTGGTTTAAAAAGAGTCCTTTTTGAATTATTCATATATGTTTTGAAATCAATTTTATTTCATACATGTATCATCACAACAGCAAGTCTCATTCCAATTGGGCCATCCAGACCGTGGATAGTCGGCACATAGAAACGTGTGTTTACCACGATGATCGGACGAATCCCATAAATGATCTCAACTCACTGACTCATCATCTAGGACCAGTTCCAATGACCCATGTTGGGTGATTAATTGGAAATTAACCAAGGAACCATTGACAACAACATATAGAGCCCTATATAGGGGGCGAAGAAGAAGCCATAAGATAGTCCAAATCCTTGGTCCAATTTGTCCAAGACTTGCTTATAAGCTATTTGATCCAAGAAATGTACACCCCCACCAATTTAGCCAAGTATGGCTTATAAGCTATTGCTTAGTAAGAGAGAATCGAATTTTCTTGGGCAGCTCCCTGGTCTTAACATTATTTAGGGTTTGAGCTCTCGAGCCAAGAAGAGGGTGGCAATAGTTAAAAGGAAATGCTATGGGAGACACAGAAACAGCTCCCACGTTCTCTTCATATCTTACTCCTTTCTTTAATCCATAACTGTGGTGTATTTCACCAAGGAATAAATATATACCCCATGTTTGCTTGCAACTCTCCCTCCACATATACTCTCTATCTATATAAGGAAGTGTTCGGAACTCAGACTTCAGAGTCGTTCCATACATGGATAATCGGGCAGGTAATACAGATACAGGTATGCCTGAAAGGGTTGCAGCAAATGATTTACAAATATGGTATTCAATGTTTCTATCTGTGATTTTAAGCTACTTGCAATTACCACTACAACGCCAAGGTGCAACTCTTTGTTTTAGCGTGTCTCTGTTCACGCTCACTACCTCGAGCCCCCTTCGTTGTGGCTCTAAAATTCTTCAAATCGGACTTTTCAGTCTCATATTAGGCTGTGCTCACCTCCTTTCTATGGCTGTCCCAAATGTACTCGGGTGGACGCCGTATTTGTCTTGCATTCGGCCCTTTTTTCATCTGCTACCGGACCGATTTCAACTCCAAATTCTACAGTTTTCCCGATCCGTATGGACTGGTTTTAAACTGTTGGTGAGTCTAGCCTCCTCTTATGTTGGCTCTATCTTTCCACTTCCACTCACGATCCTGCATGTTTTCCAATTCGAATGGAATGCCGTCAGAAGACTGGTGGCGGCTGGTGACAGTCAAAATGCAGAGTCCTCCTCACCTGTCGAGCTACGCGAACAAGCCTAATTGATTCAACTACTGCTCATAGAAGAAGTAAACAAGTTCATATATAGCACCTCCCCCAATTCACTATTAGCAGAACGCGACGCAACTGCTAGTTCTAACCGATGCACAGTCGCTCAACAGGGTTGTAACAGGTAACTCCATGTCATTTCGTATAGGCGATAGGACCTTACCTGACTTCGTGTTCTACCCGTGCTTCTTTTCCTGGTAGATATGGAAGTTGGTTTATGTGACGGCCATACAG
The DNA here is from genome assembly GCA_028538565.1 of Umbellularia californica. Taxonomy (NCBI): domain Eukaryota; kingdom Viridiplantae; phylum Streptophyta; class Magnoliopsida; order Laurales; family Lauraceae; genus Umbellularia; species Umbellularia californica. Next base: position 77,107,630 of record JAPQWN010000006.1, on the reverse strand, counting down.
CGCTGTTTCCTTTCATTTCTGCTTTTATTGCATTTAAGTGGTGTATGTTGTTCTTATATCAGAGTTAGTTGATAAATTCCATTGTTAGTATACTATGAACTTTAATCAGACTGCACTCTTGTAACGACAGTCTTCTGTAACTACGCAAAGGGAATCAATCTGGATAAGATACCAAAGACAAGAAATGGATTTGTGATTTGAACATGTAACACAGCTTGCGTAACTAATTACTGATGTTGTCTCATGTGTGTTTATTGATGTGAGTCTCTAATCTGGTTGTATAACAAGCTTAAGAATTAAGTAGAAGAAAAATAATCTCATTAGATATTTCTTGCCATCTGTGCAGTACAACGCTTTCTTTCATTTGATAAAACTATATCCATATGTTCTCTCTGACAGTTTGAATGGTTTAGCTGGAGCCTGGAGTTGGGCCCATAGTTATTATCCTTACTCGGGTCCAACTGGTTGAGCCCGAATCAGATTGGAGTAAGGCTGATTCAACTAGTCGGGTATTTGAGTATGGACTCGATCGGATCCTGGTCTAGACCTGATATGAACTTTTTGATAAGTGTATACCTTTGCTCCAACTAAAAGTAGCCATGAAAAAATCTCTGTTCTACAGAAAAGGTTTGCTGATTTTTAGCTTGGACACTGATTTTAAAAGTTCAAGTCAGACTCAGTCAAGCTCATGCATGCTCGCGGCTCGCCTGAGGCAACTCGGATTGACATAAAATTGAATCCTTGGTTAAAATTCAGCCTTTGAAGAGTTTTGCCCAAACTTGGTGAAGGCCAAGCTTGGTTTGATTCCATCAAGGCTTGGTAGGTTTGGTTTTGACTCGATTAAAACTCACTCAGGAACTCACGAAAAACCACTGAAAAATTAATTTTGTTAAGAACACACATCTCCACACTTGCTGAGTTACTCAAGTCAGTTGAGTCCCCGAGTCGATTCAGCTTGATAGCTTTACCACAATGGCAGAAACTGGGGCCGGGATGTGAAAAAGTGGTTTTAAAGGGCGCCATTTGTAAAGAACTGAAGATTTTCAATTTTCAATTTTTAAAAGTGAGCCCCACAAGTTGTTTAGTTGATGAAACATGATAATGGCCATAATAAACAAACGAGGCCCATTCAATTCCAACGAAACTCAAGGTTCCATATACCATTTTAGCTTATAGTTTATATCCCCACGCGGCCATGCCTCACTGGTACCATTCACACTTCACCTTCACTTGTTTAATAAGGGGAGTTTTATTGGCATCACAAAAGTATCTCTTCACATAGCAAAGAATTTTTTTTTTTCATTTCCTAAACTACCCCTCCTCCCTTTCCCTCTTCCTCTACCCCACCCTCCCGGTCTCCGAGCGGGGAGGGATCCCTGGCTGGCCAACCAGCGGCCTCCCTTCCCCCTCCCTCTTTCTTCCTCTTCTTCTCTCTCCTTCCCCACCTCCCCCAACCCCCAGCCCTCGACAGGGAGGGTGATCGGGTAGTAGGGCTGCACCAGGTGCACCACTGTTTCCTCTGGCAGCGCCGCCGAAGGGGGAGAGGGAGATAGATTGAAGAGATATGGAGAGAGGGAGAGGGAGAGGAAGAGACAGGATTGAAGAGATTGGACTTGATTGGTTTTTATTTTTATTTTTGGATTTTTTCGGTACGTGTACCTTAAGATCTAACATTTGCAGCTCAACAATTGAAGTTTAAAAAATTAATGTAGAGTTGTTCATGTGATGTTCTGCAGCCGTGAGATATCGCACCATGCGATATCCTATATCTATAGGCTTTCACACAATTTTCCTAACGTTTTAGTCCAATTTACTGTACAAACATTTGTGTAGGAATTTCTTAAATTTTAACCATTCACGAGCAAATGTTAGGTCTTAAAATAGCCGTACATTCAAAATCCCATATATTTTTTAGGGTGATAGTTCTCATTGAGAGCCTTTTGTTTCCTTATTATCCAAGATACCTTATTTGGCAAGTCTTATCTCCATGAAATAGATCTATGGATAATAGATCTGTATAGAATTGATAGATATGTGTAAAATAGATCTTTTAAAAATATACCATTTGGAAAGATAAGTACATAGTTTGAAATAAAACCTCTAAGAATCTGATGGTTTGTGTTTTTTCTTGACAAATTTCTCAAGAATCACAATAATTAAGGTGTAAATTTTGATTCCCTAGCTTTTTTTAGCTTTCCAAAAAGGATCAACGGCTAGAATCTTGATTAAGGGCCCCACAAAATTGAAAAATGCATATTTAAGTGTTTGTGCCATTTCAAGAATATCTGGAGATGGCTAAAATTTGACCCGTGGCCATGTTCAACCCTTGAAGAGATCCAATGGTTCAGATCATCCATTGGGTTCGCACAATTAAGAAAAAAAAATGGGACCGCTTATAATGATGTGAAAACCTAGCCATTTGGCTCTTGAGTAAATAAATGTTTTTTTTTTTTTATTTCTATAGATGCATGAGGAATGAGGGTTGAAATATGACTCTTAAGTCTTTTGAAGCTTTCTTAAGAGAATCAATGGTTCGGATCTTGATAAGGAGCCAGCAAAATCCAAAAATACATATTTAAGATCATTTGGTTTTGCACAAATTTCTTGAGATCCATGAAAAATCAACGACTCAAAATTCACTCTCTAGCTGTGTTTAATCTTTTCAATAGATCCAACGGTTTAGATCATTCTTTTGAGTCCAATGATTTAAATAAAAAAGTGATAAAATCGAATGACCAACAATCCTGTAAAAACCCCGCACATTTGGGTCTTGAGTCATCAACGGATTCACTCTTATTTTTCGTAAACCACTTGAGATCTGTGATGAATCAAGGGCAAAAATTTGATTACATTGCCATTTTTTATCTTCTAAAGAGGATCAATATGGGATCTTGATCTTGGGGACTACATATGTCCAAATATACATATCAAAGGCTTAATTTTTCAAGAAAAAAGGACTTTTAGATCCATGAAAAATCAACGGACGCGCTTGGGATTATGAAGATATCCAAAGTTTAAGATTCCCTCCACGAATATTTGGTAAAAAGACAAGAAATGGATTGGTATGCCGTAACTCCCGTTTACTCTCTCTGACAGCACATGCCTATTTGTGTTCGCTTCGCGTTGTGTTCGCTTCAAATCTGCAGAGATTCCCGTTAAGTTCGCTTCAAATTTGACCACATTCCCGTTAAGTTTTGCAACAATGATGCTTTCCCAATCCCAGTCCGACTCTTTTGACTCGAGGCTAAAAAAAGCAGTACAGATGGCCCCCATTCTGTAAGCAGTACAGAGGCTCGAAAGCTCAGATTGTTTATTCCGATTTCCTAACAAAGGTATGTGATCATCGTGCTCGTAACATGCATATTCCTTTCTAAAAAAAAAAAAAAAATGCTTGCAAGATTTTCGGAGCCTCTGCAGCTAGGATTGTAAACAGGACGGTTTCGGATCGGAATCGTAGTGGATCCGGACTTTTTTCTAAATAATGGTTTTGATCTCAGTTTTGACTCGAAATCTGTTTTTTTTGTTCCAGACCTAGTTCCCATATAAAAATCAGGATCCGGTTCCAGAACCGGGTCCACCTAAAGGACTGAAATCTAATTTCAAAATCGATTCTAATATCTATTTACTCTTCGTTTTTTTTATAAAATAAGCATATCATTCAACTTATAACAATACAACAAGTTTACTACTTCCGTTATTATACAAAAAATTATCCAAAAAAAAGTTAATTTGAGGTATAATTTGCAATATCAAAGGCTCATATGTCCGGTTTTAGGTCCATAGGTTGCAACCTATATGGACTCGGAACCAGACTTAGTTTTTTTTTTTTTTTATCAACTGAAACCTAAATTGGGTTCCGAACCTGGACCCGTTTATGAATCAGAATATAAAATAGGTTTCATCCCCGGGTGTTAAGATGGAATGTTGGTGTTAGCCAATAGCCAGAATCCATTTTTGGAGTAGACTTTTCTTGACTGAGACTCTTGGAATGGATTCAGCCATGTTCTTCTGTTTTGATAAAAAAAAAAAAAAAAAAAGGAGGTTCTTTTTTTTTTTTTTTCATTTTTATTTTGATCACACTACACGACATTTATCTATTCAGAGCTTTTGAATTAGGAACATTATCTATTAAGATGTCTTCTGGATCTTTTGAAATAGGAACATTATGGTTGTGAAATTTTGTTCTGGATGAAGTTTATTTTAATTTGAATGTAGCATTGTCATCACTTCAAGGAGTATTGTTGTTTTTTTTTCTGTATTTCATCGAGAAGGTTCAGTTCTAAATATATCTAGAGGTCTGAGTGCTTCCACTTAGTAGGTTTTTCTTCGCTTTAATGATGCATGCTGTTTCAAACTGGACTTAAATTAATTATTAGGGATTTTTACTAAATAATTAAGCTTATATTGTAAATAATCGATTTTATGAAGAATAATAACAAAATCACCATTTAGTTGTTCGTACATCTTTTTTTTGATGAAATTACTCCAGTTGACGATATCGCCAATTGAGTTGAAGATATCGTCAACTTCCTGTATAAGAATCTACGAATTTTCTTCTTTTTTTTTGTAAAACAGTCTTTTCTCTTTCTCCCATTGATCCGTTTTATGGGTTCTCTACTACCATTTCTCACAGATCTTTCTTAAAACTAGTTTATAAAACTAATCTTCAACAACATGTATGTTCATTTTCATATTTTTTGTACTTTCCCCTCATTCTTATTAGATAAAGGAGGGATTCTCAGGCAACAAGGTGAATTTGTTCTATTTCATTTATTCTTCTAAAATATTACTTGTGCATGGTTACTGATGCCCACTAGAACGTTGGCATAGTGCCATGTTAATTCAATGCAGAGGGCATCCTTTGTTGAGGAATCCAATCGTTGAGCACTTGTGATTCTTGTACATTAGTGCACTTATCATGATCTATTCATTTGGCAAGTGATCTTAAATGGAGAAGGCTAGAGGAGACTTGGAGTTGGGAGTTTATGAAATGGTGGTACTATGTGTGATTTTTTTATTTTTTATTTTTGTAAATGTACATGCTGCATTGCAGTTAAAGGATTTTAAGTAATTCTAATGTACATCCATGGATATACTATTCCAATACGTAGGAAGATGAAAGACCATTCTACAACCTAATCTTATTTCTTTCCATCTACAACTACCACCTTTGAAACCTTAATAAACATAAGAATAGAAAACCAAAAAAAAAAAAAAAAACCCATAACGCTTAGAACTGTAATACGCAAATGGTAAAAAACTTTAGGAGAACTAGAAGTCTAGAAGTTTAAGTAAGTCAAAATACGAAAATGAACTAGAAGTCTAGAAGTTCAAGCAAAGTCAAAACATGAAAATGAACTAAAACATACATCCAATTTATATACATGAAGCGAACTAAATCCAATTGAGAAATAAAAAAATTGGATCCAATTGTTGGAAATGAACCCATTTTTTGGGCTGTTATAATATTTAATAGTGCAACTCATTAGTTGGTTGCTTATGTGATACATATGCACACAATGACACTTGTATTTTTGTTTATATGGTCATATGGATTAGTTGTCCATATGGGAATATATTGGCACTTTACTATGGATTTAGGGCTTGTTTGGCATCTCTACTATTTTTTTTATAGATCTATCTAAAATAGAGTCATTAAAAAAAGTGCCATAAAAAAAAGAGGCTAGAATTAAAAAAACGCGTTTGATAACGCACGAATTTATTTTAAATACCTCGCCTCTATATTTTAAGACCCAAAAGCTCTATTTCTCATCTGCCCATTTTTGGAGCATTTGGATTTTAGAGGATTTGCCTCTAAATGTCTAAAGCGGACAGAGTCTAGAATCTTATGCCAAACACTCTAATTGTTTAAACCTCTGTCCAATTTAGACATTTAGAGAAATAGAGGCATGAAATAGAGATGCCAAACATGGGCTTAGAGCTGCATTTTGTTGTTCAATTAATAATTTATAGACTGCTATAGTTCAAGATTTTTTTTTTTGAAAGATAGTTTAAGATTTATGGATTGTATGATTGGATTTTTGAAATATATGGAGTATTGATTCTTGATTGGACTTGTTTTCCTCTAAAGCTTCTAACATTCAACTTTTGTATCATCAACTTAACTAAACTCATTGACAATTAGTACCAATTTTCTCATTGTTTTAACTGTCTATCAAGTGAAAATCCAAGCCCTTAACCAAACAGTTGCTTGAATTGGGTTCAGCCTGCCTTCAAGCATTGGACATGTCAATTGAAAAACAACTATTATTAGAAATTACAAGACAATTGTACATAGAACCGTGAGCACTAACAAGCAAATAAAAAGTCTAAAACCCACCCCATGCAAAGCATATGTCACTATTCATGGATGCCTATTATAGCATGGAATAGGTGGTGATTTATGGCAACAAAAAACTTAGGAAATTCAAGGAAAAAAGTTGTGGTAACTATACAAACTTCCAAAATATAGTGCATTCCAAATTCACAATAAGCACATTAATATGAGCAATGATACCATCCAACCTATTAACTAAAGATACTTTATCAGGCTAAGTTAGCAACAAAAGGAAATTATAGTCATTCTTTCCTACACAACTATTTTAGAGGCCTGAAAAATGCAAGAACACTTCAAAAAAAAAAAAAAAAACACCTTGGCAAAGCTAGAGATGGAGATGAAAAGAGCCAATATGTGGCAATTAGCATTTGTTTTCTAAGGAAAAGGAGAACTGATAATTAACTGCAATGCAGCATGTATGTTTACAAAAATAAAAAATAAAAAAATCATGCATAGTAGCACCATTTCATAAACTCTCAGCTCCAAGTCTCCTCTGGCCTTCTCCATCTAAGATACTTGCTAAATGAATAGATCATGATAAGTGCACTAATGTTCAAGAATCTCAAGTGCTCAACAATTGGATTCCTTAACAAAGGCTGCCCTCTGCATTGAATTAACATGGCACTATGCCAACGTTCTAGTGGGCATAAGTAACAATGCACTAGTAATATTTTAGAAGAATAAATGAAGTAGAACAAATTCACCTTGTTGCCTGAGAATCCCTCATTTATCTAATAAGAACTAGGGGAAAGTACAAAAAATAAGAAAAATATAAAAATGAACATACCTGTTGTTGAAGATTAATTTTATAAACTAGTTTTAAGAAAGATCTATGAGAAATGATAATAGGAAACCCATAAAACGGATGAATGGGAGAAAGAGAAAAAACTGTTTCACAAAAAAAAAGAAGAAAATTCGTGGATTCTTATACAGGAAGTTGACGATATCGCCAATTCGCCAGCTCAGCTGACGATATCTTCAATTGAGTTGGCGATATTGTCAACTAGGGCAATTTCGTCAAAAAAAAGGTACGAACAACTAAATGGTGATTTTGTTATATTTTTCATAAAATCAATTATTTACAATATAAGCTTAATTATTTGGTAAAAATCCCATTATTATACAAATGCAAAAGATGTCAATAGGGCCCTCATGTATGTGACGGTATGATGCGATTCCACAACTTGGCTCCGTAGTCCTATGCATCAAAAAGAAAAAGAAAAAGAAAGGAAAAAAAAAAAAAGGGAGAAGAAGCAACTTTATATTAATCGAAAGCAAAAAAGGCAACTTCCGGAATCGTCTTTGCAGTTTTCATTATCAATGCTTTTTTATTCCTTTTAACCTATATTATAACCAGTTTTGGATGATTGGGAAGGTAATACGGATACAGATATGTCTGACCAAGGTAGGGTTGTAGCAAAGGATTTGGATCAATGGTATGCAATGGTCTTACCTGTCATTTTAGGCTACTCGCAGTCACAACCACAACACTGTGGAGGAGATGAAGAACAAGCTCGGTTGTATTCGCAAGCTGCGTATCTTTGTTTTACTATTGCCCTAGTGGCACTCACGGCCTCCGGGCCCTCCCTTCTGCATCTAAAACCCTTCAATTTTGCCTTTTCCTTCTCATTTTAGGGTGTTCTCTGCTACTTTCTTTGGCAGCGCCGGTCATGCTCGGCTTGGTCCCCTATTTCTCCTGCATTCGCCCCCTCTTTCATCTTCTCCCTGCCAAATTCCAACTCAGAATTCTCCATTTTTCCCAATCCGTTTGGGATAACACCAAACAGCTGCTACTGATCCTACTCTCCAATGTTCCATCTCAATTCTGGATCCTGCAATCTTCCAAATCTGAGCGGAATGCTATTGCAGGATTAGTGGCAGCTGGTGCAATTCCAAATGCTCAACATTCCTCATCAGCACAAGCCAACTTAAACTCGCTGTAGGCGGTCAAGCTATCCGAGCAACAAGTGTGCAGTGGGTAGGCTTCTACTGCGTCTTTGGCGTCGTCGTCATCGTCGTCTGACTACCATTCGAACTTGGAGTGGGTCCTAAAGCACCTCGCCCAATTGAACTTTGAGCATGTCCACGCGCACCTCGCGGAAGAGGTGAAGTCACTCTAATATCAGGAAACAATCTACAGTCTTCAATTTTAGATTTGCTAGGATTGTAGTCGATTTCCATGGTACCACCTCACCCGGGCCAGTTTGGCTGCTCTGGCAACTCTACAAATAGAGTCCGTGAAGTAAAGTTCAATTTTGAAGAAAGGTTGTGATGGTATTTTATATTTAGTTGTCTTTTATGGAATTTTTTTACTTTTTGTACGGGGGAAAGCCGAGTTATTTTGTATTTCGGTGGACAAAGGTGGTTGTGTTCTGATTTTTTTTTTTTTTTTTTGAAGAAGTTGAAAGGAGTTTTGAATTAAAGTACTCTTGATGCGACATCTTGTCTAAATGTTGGATGCTTTTCTTAACTTTTACTATGTTAGTAAAGTCCCAAACTAGCCCGATATATAGAATTTGGTTTTAGTAACAATAGTTATATTAGAAAAAGTAGAGAGTTGTTTCCTTTCATTTCTCCTTTTATTGCATTTGAGTGGTGTATGTTGTTCTTCCATCAGAGTTAGTTGATGAATTCCATGTAAGTATGAGCTGAAATGTGGCTGCACCATTGTAATGACGCAAAAGGAACGAACCCTGGAGAATGATAATGTTAATAATTGGGGGATTAGAAGAAGTTGATTAAACACACTACAATGAATGCTGTGATTAAACACACCATTGTAATGATGCATGCTGCTTCAAAACCTTTACTATGCATTCTGGACCTAAACTATACAAATGCAAACGATGTCAATAGGGCCCTCATGTATGTAACAATATAATGCGATTCCGCATATTGGCTCTGGTAGCATCTTACGGTGGATTGTAGTGCTGTTTTTAACATGCGAATTATTATGTGGGAGTAAACTACGAGTAGGGTTGTAAACGGGTCGGTTCTGGTCCGGGTTCACGGTGGACTCGGAACCGCTAAGGAGAAGGTGGAACTGGATTCGGATCCGGAACCGTTTCGGAACCGATTTTTCTGCTCCGAAACTGGAACTAGAACCATATATGAGACAAGTCTGAATCCGAGTTTAGGTCTAGATAAAGAATGATATTAAAATAAACATAGTTTTTAGAAAAGATTTTCGAAAATTGAGACAATATGTTGGGTCTCGAATCCACGAGTCTGAACCAAGGTGGAACCGGACTCGGACCCGGACCCATCTACTTATCTAAACTTAAATAAGGACTCGTACCCGGTTTTTAACGGGTCGTCGTCGGAACCTTCTTGCATCCCTAACTTTTTAGGAAGCTTCTTTGCAGCTTTCATCAGTAAGGCTTTCCTATTCATTTTTTTAACCGATATAACCGGACTACTAGTTTTGGATGACGGATACAGATATGTCTTAACAAGAAATTAGGATTGTAGCAAAGGCTTTGGATTTTCGCTACACCACAAGATTAAGCAACTTGTTCTCAAAACAGGTAATTTCTTCAAGTGGGCCCCATAGTGGTGTCGAGAAAAAATTAAGTGGGCCCATAGTGGTGTAGAGGAAAGATTAAGTGGGCCCATAGTGGTGTAGAAAAGATTAAGTGAGCCCATAGTGGTGTCGAGAAAGTGGTGTAGAGAAAGTGGCGTAGAGAAAAGATTAAGTGGGCCCATAGTGGTGTAGAGAAAGTGTTGTAGAGAAATGATTAAGTGGGCCCATAGTGGTGTAGAGAACGTGGTGCAGAGAAAAGATTAAGTGGGCCCACAGTGGTGTAAAGAAAAGTGGGGTAGAGAAAAGATATAGTGGGCCCATAGTCGTAAAGAGATGATTAAGCAACTTGTCCTCTTATAAATAAGAGTAGATAGATTAGATAGACAGAAATAGATAACAAGTTTTGGATACAGATACAGGTATACGGCTACAGATATGTCTGAACAAGGGAGGATTGTAGCAAGGGATTTGGAACGATGGTATGCAATGGTCTTGCCTGTCATTTTAGGTTTAGGCTACTTGCAGTTACAACCACAACACTCTGGAGGAGATGAAGAACAAGCTCGGTTGTATTCGCAAGCTGCGTATCTTTGTTTTACTATTGCCCTAGTGGCACTCACGGCCTCCGGGCCCCTCCCTTCTGCATCTAAAACCCTTCCATTCTGCCTTTTCCTGCTCATTTTAGGTTGTTCTCTGCTACTTTCTTTGGCAGCGCCGGACATGCTCGGCTTAGCCCCCTATTTCTCCTGCATTCGGCCCCTCTTTCATCTTCTCCCTGCCAAATTTCAACTCAGAATCCTCCATTTTTCCAATCCGTTTGGGATAACACCAAACAGCTGCTGCTGATCCTACTCTCCAATGTTCCATCTCGATTCTCGATCCTGCAATCTTCTCGATCCTGCAATCTTCCAAATCTGAGTGGAATGCTATTGCAGGATTAGTGGCAGCTGGTGCAATACCAAATGCTCAGCACTCCTCACCAGCACAAGCCAACTTAAACTCGCTGCAGGCGGTCAAGCTATTCGAGCAACAAGTGTGTAGCAAGAGAAAGTAAACCCTAATCCGGGTTAAGAGAAAGTCCGGTTCTGGATCCAAAAAAAGGTAACCTATAAACCCTAATCCATTATATACCCCTATATAAAACATAAGCCCTAAACCCCCTGCCTCCCTCTCCTCTCTTTTCCTTCCTGCCACCCGAAATGGCATTTGCATTTCCATTTTCTCTTCGGCTTTCGTTTCTGGGAAGATTTGTGCGAAGAAGAAGGAGTTTCAACTTCCCTTAAAAAATTTAAGGGAAGTTTCTGGGATTTTCAGGTGAATCCTTGCAGTGCCTACCTAGGCAGTTTTTCAAGGGAAGTTTAAACTCCTTCTTCCTAGCAGAAATGTTCCCCGAAACGAAAGCCGAAGACAAAGGAAATGGAAATGGAAATGCAAATGCCATTTTGGGCCGCAGGGAGGAAAAGAGAGGAGGGGGAGGTAGGGGGTTTAGGGTTTATGTTTTATATAGGGGTATATAATGCTGGATTAGGGTTTATAAGTTACAAAGGATCCGGAACCGGACTTTCTCTCGAACCCGGATTAGGGTTTCTACTACGTCTTTGGCGGCATCCTCATCTGACTACCATTTGAACTTGGAGTGGATCCTAAAGCACCTCGCCAAATTGAACTTGGAGCAGGCCCACGCGCACCGCACGGAAGAGGTGAACTCACTCTAATATCAGGAAACAGTCTTTGATTTTAGATTTGCTGGGATTGTAGTCAATTTCCATGCGTACCACCTCGCCCTAATTTTATGTAGAAGTTGGTTTAAGTGACCATAGTTATATTAGAAAAAGTAGAGAGCTGTTTCCTTTCATTGCATTTGAGTGGTGTATGTTGTTCTTCCATCAGAGTTAGTTGATGAATTCCATGTAAGTCTAAGCTGAAATGTGGCTGCACCATTGTAATGACGCAAAAGGAACCAAACCTGGAGAATGATAATGTTAATAGTTGGGGGATTAGAAGAAAGTTGATTAAACACACTACAATGAATGCTGTGATGAAAGGATGTTGCTCCAAAAGGAATGAATGAAATAAAAGGACATATCAGGTCATGTTTGATTCTTCTGTCAATGCAAATCTTTTTATTGATCACTGTAATTATTGCATAAGTTTAAAAAAGAAACATATAAATTTGCACAGGCATTCCAAAAGGCAAGAAATGGATTCGTGATTTGAACTTGGAAGACGGCATGCATAACTAATTAGTGATGTTGTCTCATGTGTGCCTATTGATGCGAATCGCCAATCTGGTTGTATTCCTTGATTGTTCACTATTTATTGGTTGAGTTAAACAATCATGTAAATTTGTGCTTATTGATTCATGATTTGAACTTTGAAGACAGCTTGCATAACTAATTAGTCTCATGTGTGCTTATTGATATGAATCTCTAACTTTGGTTGTATAACTTGATGGTTTCACTCACATGCTTGTAATTTGGATCATACAAGGTACAGCTCCCTGAAGATGTAAAATCCCTCCAATCTCAGAAGTCAGAAGAAGAGCATCAGTATGTCTTACCTTTTCGATTCTGCTGGATAACAGGGTGCAGCAGGTATAAAGCGGTAAGTTATCTCATCTTGGATAGGTCCTGAAATATAAAATAATTAGTTTTACCCATGTAGCCTTTGTTGGTTAATCTTATCAATATCATCATACTGAATGTGGAACTTGATATATATGATGTGTATTAGTACAAGCAGACAGTCGTGTCCTTTCACTTCTCCTTGGATTGTATTAAGTAGTGTCTGAAGTTCTTTTCTTTGAGTTAGTTAATTACAGTCTACAAATTGCATTATGGTTGTTGCACTGTCGTAATGACAATCTTAAGTAGTGACTCAATCTCACAAAGACGAAGGCATAAGTGGAATAAAAATAGAAACCTTTCGAGACAAATAAGATATATGTGAGATTGTATCTCTCTATGCATATCTGCGTATTGATCAGCCACTTACTGAACGGTTAAATAAACATATAAATATTTTCAAAGAAACCTAGTAGGGGAAAATGTATCATGGTTTGAACTTTGAAGACAGATTGCACAACTAATTAGTGATGCTATCTCATTTGTGCTTATTGTTGCAAATCTCTAACTTGATAGTTTCACTCATGCTTGAAAAGTGGCAAACACAAGAATTGATTGTTCCTATGGTTGCTCACATGCATACAATACTCACCTCCAGTTCAGAAAAAGGGAATAGAAATCCCCGAATGTCACCTTCAAAAGCATTTAGAGAAATTGTGACCCTTTATCACATACCCTTCTAATTTGTTATACATAAGTTAGACCAATGCTCCATCCATCAAAGCTCTCATGCACATCAGACAATTACTGTTAACTGCAAAATAAGAAAGCACTTTATCGAAGGTTTAGAGATTGTTATACCTTTTATGATGCAACCTTATGTTAAGCGAAAGTATGACCTGATGCCTGATGGGATCTTGAGGTAATCCCGAACACAAAAGTCCTTTATCCTATTCTTTTTTAAATCCTCAGGGGAACAGCAGGAAGCAAGTCTCTAGGGAAAGATGAAAGAAAATGCCTCTTAAAGAATTATAAAAAAAAAGGGTCTACCATCCAATTACATCGAAGTCTGGTCTCAAGTGTTTGGTTGCTCTACTAGTCTGGGAGCTGTTGCGACTTGCATGAGTTGATTCATGTTAACCAATGTTGTCTCTCCTTTTGTTATCCTCTCCAAACCTTGCATCAATAAGTTGATGTAATCAACACTTGTGCCACGTTATTAGACATATCAAAGACGAATTTGGACAACACATGAATCGCTTCCTGCAACTGATCCATGCTGTGGTTGAAAAGCTTAGAAAGGCATGGGTCCAATAGCCTGCTTTAATACACAGTTGATGTAACCCTAACTCCAGAAGGCCTTTTATCAGACTTTCTTTCAAATGGGAAGAGGATAAAAGAGGCCTAGAGAGAGAGGAAGGAAGAGGTCTCTAAAGAATTATAGAAGGAAAGAACCATGAGTACAAATCTTATACCTCAAAGCCATTGGGATAGGATGAAGGAAGAATTATAGAAGGAAAGAACCTGCTTTAATTCGTAGCCATTGGTATGCCCATAGCACAAGAGTTATAAAGAGGAAAAACTCAAATATTTTTGTGTTAATATCTGAACAAGAATACGAAGAATGCTTGAACAGCCCTTGTAACATGAATTCTTCTCTCTCTCTCTCTGTCATAAAAATCCAGTTTATATATAATTGTAATTTGATCAACTAGCTTATTCAGATTCTCATATTTCAGGCTTACCACTTTTAAATAAGAGCATTGGCGGCACAGTAAGAGGAAATTGTCTATACAGGAAGACTGCTATCAGATAGATATCAACTGGAGTTGTATCCTAATGATCCAGACCCGAGCCCACATCCACGGGAAAGATGAATGAAAGAGTCAACCTAACGGTTATAGATAGGAAGACCAGGTTCAGGCGAATCCATCCTATAAATGACCCGATTGTACGCACAGATATGGCTTGCATGCAGTATGTGAACCATGTGTAGGCTATAATATGGATTGCATGCAGTATGTGAACGGTGTGTTGGCCATAATATGGATTGCATGCATTTGGAATTCCGTCGGTGGCCATCAAATGGACAGCTAAGATAAAGTTTTTTATTATTCCAAATTGTTTAGGTGAAATCATGTGGCGAAGATGACAGCATCAGCATCAATTTTTGCTATGCTTTCATCCATATGAGACCCATGTACTGCACCATCTGATTAGCATGCTTTGTGTACAGCGGATAAGTTGCCAATGTTCTGCTTGGGGGAACATGGGATGGGAGTCCCGGTCTGAAAGTATCTGGTCTTTTTCTTTACTCCTAGTTCTCATTTGTAAATGAATTTTAGTTCTCAGTTTTGAGTTCTATTTTATTTCATGTTCAAATGGTTAATCTGCGTTTCTTCCTTTGTTACTTATACAGATGTTGATTCCGAGACAGACAACATGGGTCAATGGGAAAATTGTAGAGATCAGAACACTGTTCATGCTGATGACCCAATGAATGGTTAGTAGACGATGCAGATGTACTGATTTGAAATTGTAGAGATCAGAACAACTGCCAGGTAGCAAAGTCTGAGAGAAGGGGAGATGGGTGGAAAGTGAGCCTCATAGGTTAAGCCTTCTCAAATTTGAAACTGATTTGAGTGATGTACTGATGGATTATGTGGTGGGGGAAAGAGAGGGTACCATTTGATAATGTCAAATGTGAATCTGTTATGAAATTGGTAGGCTGTAATCTGTATGTGTAAATAATTTCAATATACTATTAAGATGTAGTATATCTGTATTGTTGTGTTTGTGTATCAAGATTACCAAAGTTGCGATATTTGATACCCTTTACCTTTGTTTGATACTGATATCCATATCTGTCAAGTTAAATACCTTTTTACTACATTGTGTATCGTAATGTGATGGTTAATGCCAACAGCGTACAATCCCAATACCAGAAGCAGAAAGATTTGTTGAATTTATCATGGGTGTATCACGTTTTTTTAATCTGCATTTAGTCAGTAGAAAACTACATCATTGGGCTTTCAAGCTTTTCATTTTGATTGAAATGTATGTATTTTGATATTTTTCACAATTTTGAGTCGGAACAAGCACATGTGATTTTGGTTCAAAGATCATGGAAGTGAAGTTGATATCTGATGCAGGATTTCATACGGAGTAGAGAAGTGGAGTTTCTTAGTGGGGCTTTGGCAGGTGCCATACTAAAGCTGTGCTGGTTCCTCTTGAAACCATTCGGTGAGCCTTTTTTTCC
The DNA here is from genome assembly GCA_028538565.1 of Umbellularia californica. Taxonomy (NCBI): domain Eukaryota; kingdom Viridiplantae; phylum Streptophyta; class Magnoliopsida; order Laurales; family Lauraceae; genus Umbellularia; species Umbellularia californica. The sequence continues at coordinate 77,091,947 of JAPQWN010000006.1, read as the reverse complement.
ACCTTTATTTTCCGCAATTTGCATTTCAGATGGGGCATATCGCATGCTTTTATTTGTTCTGACTGCAACAAGATGAAGGGCAACAGTGATAGGTTGATCACTAGATCCATAGGAATACGAGCATGTTTGGGGTACTTGTAGCATTATAGTATGTTCATATAGCACCTTGCCTGTTGGATTAAGAAAATTTCTTATTTCAAGTTAACGGCATTGTACAATCATCCAAGGTTTTTTTTTTTTATCAACCCATGCAATTTTATTCTACATCATGGTATTTTGAGATGTGATTGTTAAAGTGTCAATTGGTTTATATTCTGGTTGTCAATATGAGTGCAGTTCATGACTTACACTTATTCTAGTGATCAAATAGCTTATAGATATTGTTGTGATTGGCATTTGTGGTGCTGTGATGCAGCCAGGGAAGAGGACCAAATTCACAGCAGGGATTTGGCCGAATCTAGATGGATTCACAGCCAAGAACTCACGCACAAAATTAATCAACCAAACTGAACTGAAATTTTCAATTCAATAATAAGATGTCATAAGGATCCCTAAAGGGGATTTACATATTTATAATGAAGATCAAAGAACCTTTCTAATCCTATTAAGATTCTATTACTAAACATAGAATTCCAATATTAAAGAATCCTACTAATTCTGAAATACTAAAGCAATTAGAAAACTGCAAAATGAGATAACTTCCCACAACAGTCGGCTATTCCCCATTGGATTTGTGGGCTACTCCAATGGGTTGGATCTGATTGACCCAAAAGCTCACGAGCTAGGCCCAGTGGACTTGGGTCTGGCTCAATTTGCATCATTTCTCCCCGCCTTAGAAAAACTCGACTCCGGCGAGTGTATTGCTTGATAACATTCATACAAGTCCGGATTGAGTCTCTGGAAATCAGTTGCAGTGATCCATGATGCATCTGAGATGGGGCGATTCTTCCACTGGACAAGAAATTTCTGAAAACCTCCACGGCGTGTAAACACGAGTTGATCATCAAGTACATCCACAATTTGATCAGACGGAGGAGGATTAGGCGGTAGAGATAAGATGTGTTCTTCAATTCCTTCATCTGTGTGATGTCCACGGTAGAGAGTCAAGTCTTCTACATTAAAAGTGGAAATGATCCCTAATTCTGCGGGAAGATAAAAAACATATGCATTAAAACTTATCTTCTTCAAGATCTTAAAAGGGCCCGAATTTCGAGGATGCAGCTTCTTATTTGCTTTGGGAGGAAGGCGCTCGGGGCGTATTCTGACCATGACCATGTTACCTTCTGCAAGCTCAACAAAATGGCGACGTACATCAGCATGCTGCTTGTAATTGTCATTACTAATGGCGATGTTACGTCGAACCTCATCATGTACATGCTGCATATGTCGGATAAAATCTTCAGCTTCTCCACTTGGTCGCGCTTCTAGTGGCAACGAAACCAAATCAGCTTGTAAGCGCGGTCGTATGCCAGTCACGGCTTGGAATGGTGACATCCCAGTAGATCTGTTAACTGAATTATTGTAAGCAAATTCAGCCATGGGTAAGACCAAATCCCAGGATGTAATGTGATCGCGAGCCAAGCATCTCAACAGTTTGCCCAAACTGCGATTTACCACCTCTGTTTGACCGTCTGTTTGCGGATGATAGGCACTGGAAAATTGTAACTTTGTCCTAGTGGCCAACCAGAGTGTCTTCCAAAAATAGCTCATAAACTTCGTATATCAATCAGAGACAATCGTCTTAGGAAGTCCATGAAGACGGACCACTTCTCTGAAGAATAATTGCGCAACTTTGGATGCGTCAGAAGACTTGGAACATGGTATAAAATGAGCCATCTTAGAAAATCGATCTACCACAACAAATATATAATCAACTTTCCGTGCTGTGTTCGGTAGACCCAGAACAAAGTCCATGCTGATGTCTTCCCATGAAGCATGTGGGACGGGAAGAGGCTGGTAGAATCCTGTATACTTTTTGTGACCCTTCGCAAGCTGACAAACCCTGCATAAATCAGAAGTTTTAATGATATATGATTTCATCTTAGGCCAAAAGTACCTGTCACTAACAAGATCAAGGGCCTTGTCACGCCCTAAGTGTCCGCTACACCCGCCACCATGTAATTCCCGCACAATATGTTCACGGATGGAAGTAGCCGGGAGACATAATTGAGTGCCGCGAAACAAATATCCATCATGAATACTGAAGTGCGGGTGTTGAGTTTGATCGCCATTGAGAAGAGCGGTGTAGATCTGTCCAAAATCTTTATCCGCAGGGTATTCGTGTCGAATTTCTTCGAAGCCTGGAACAGTGACAGACATGTTTGTTAATAAATGCTTGCGGCGGCTCAAAGCATCTGCAACTTGATTTTCTTTGCCGGCCTTGTGGCGAATGACAAAAGTGAATTCTTGAGTATAGGAGTTCCACCTTGCACGGTGTGCACTCAATTTCTGCTGAGAATGTAAATGCTTGGGGGCTTCATGATCAGAGAATAAGACAAACTCTCTTCCAATTAAATAATGGCGCCAATGACGTAGAGTCTGTACCATAGCACATAGTTCGAGATCATAGGGAGAATGTGTTTTCCGGGACTCATTCAGCTTCTCACTGTAGAAGGCGATATGATGACCTTCTTGACTAAGCACACCTCCAATACCAACATTAGAAGCATCAGAATGAACTTCAAAAACTTGACTGAAATTTGGGAGGCGCAAAACTGGAGCTTCGGTCATCTTTCGTTTAATCTGCTCAAATGCACGGGCGGCAGCACTGGTCCATTTGAATGCCCCCTGCTTCATGCAGTCAGTAATAGGAGCCATGATGCTGTTGAAATTTCTGATAAAACGCCTGTAGAAGGTCGCAAGCCCATGGAAACTTAGAGCTTCAGATATGGTTGTTGGAGTAGGCCACTCAACAACAGCATTCACTTTGGCGGGATTTGCCTCGACACCTCAAGCAGTAATGAAGTAACCCAAGAAAAGCACAGAATCAGTCAGAAAAGAGCATTTCTTGAGGTTGATATAAACTTTGTCACGGCGTAGGGTGTTGAACACACACCTCAAATGATCAAGATGTTCTTTCTTGGATTTCCTGTATATCAAGATATTATCAAAATAAACCGCAACAAATTTGCCAATAAAGGGGCGCAATAACTGGGTCATCACGCGCATGAAAGTACTCGGTGCATTAGACAGACCAAATGACATTACTAACCACTCGTAAAGACCATCTTTTGTTTTAAATGCCGTCTTCCATTCATCACCTGGTTGAACTCGAATCTGGTGGTAGCCGCTGCGTAGATCACTTTTGGAGAAAATAGTAGATCCATGCATTGTGTCCAACATATCGTCTATCCAAAGAATAGGAAAACGATATTTGACCATAATTTTGTTGATGGCGCGACTGTCCACACACATTCACCAGCTGCCATCCTTCTTTGGTGTTAGGAGGGCTGGAACAGTACAAGGACTTAAGCTTTCCTTGATATACCATTTTTGCAACAAGTCATCAACTTGGCGCTTCAACTCGGCATGTTCACTTGGGCTCATCCGATAAGCAGGCAGATTTGGCAGGGATGCTCCAGGAACTAAGTCAATAGCATGCTGTATATTTCGCATAGGAGGCAGCTCTTTTGGTAATTCTTCAGGAGTCAAATCAGAGTATTCATGAAGGAGGGCCTGAGCTTATGTGGGAATGCGAATCTTAGGAGGTTCCTGCATGCCAGGGAAGAGGACCAAATCCACAGCAGGGATTTGGCCGAATCCAGATGGATTCACAGCCAAGAACTCACGCACAAAATTAATCAACCAAACTGAACTCAAATTTTCAATTCAATAATCAGATGTCATAAGGTTCCCTAAAGGGGATTTACATATTTATAATGAAGATCAAAGAACCTTTCTAATCCTATTAAGATTCTATTACTAAACATAGAATTCCAATATTAAAGAATCCTACTAATTCTGAAATACTAAAGCAATTAGAAAACTGCAAAATGAGATAACTTCCCACAACAGTCGGCTATTCCCCATTGGATTTGTGGGCTACTCCAATGGGTTGGATCTGATTGACCCAAAAGCGCACAAGCTAGGCCCAATGGACTTAGGTCTGGCTCGATTTGCATCATGCTGGTTTAAGTGAAACAATGCCTTTTGTCCAACAAGCAATTATACAACTGGGGCTCATGTTTTAGTCACATAATCCAATCATATGGCCGGCGGGCCCCATCGTAACTCTTAAGAGAGACCTTACCTTAATGTCTCTCCTATTGCATTATTCTATTTGATATGTTTGGTTTCTTGCACAAATGGGCAGCCATTTTTAAATATTCCAGTTATGAAGTGAATATCGGACAGGACATGCAGTGGAGGAGCTGCGATACAATCTCACCAATCAAAAAAAAAAAAAAACTGTAGCTGACCCCAACATAGTTGGGACAAGGCTTTGGGCGATGATGATTATTCAAATATCGGTTTCCCACATGTACAATCAGGAGTCAGGACCAAGCAAGTGATATGGTCAAGGACTGTATGCTTCTTCTTAGAGCTTATTTGGATGCATTGATCCTGGTGTCAATGGAATTATCAAACTTTGGCCTTGACCCTTCTTAATCTGAATCAAGACATCCGCATTATGATGCTCCAATCCCCCTCCTCTTCTAGAGGCTCTGACACCTCGACACCATTGCTTATGACTTTTCCTAGGCGATTACTTTTCCTTCTTGCATTGACCATCCTGTGAAAGAAGGTGGTGTTCCCATCCCCTTCCTTAAGCCACAAAACTCTATATTTCTGCCTATTAAATATGGTTCTTGCACTACAATCTTGAAAACTGTATATCAATCACCAGATTTTTGGTTTTCTGCATCATGTCAGGATCTCTTCAGGACCTGATAGATATCCATTCTGCAATATTAATCATTCTGCTTTGCAATTTAAGGCACATCCATATGCACTCTTTAGGGGTATGCAGGATGCACCTTGGCTGGCTCGACTCAGGTTGTATAGGCTCCAAATACCTAATGCATATTGTGTGATGACACATGATAACCTTTAGGCGTGTTTTAACATCCCGACTTTTAAAAATGTGGGGTATGCTTTCCTCTCAAAAGAAAGTGAACTGTGTTTAGCATATCTGACCTGAAAGATCACCATCCATGTGTCTAGGTGTTGATTTTAGCGTTCTAATGAAATTATAATGGTGGAAAGAATGCCCACCTGTTTATTGAAAGAATTGGTTCACTTGCGATTCTGGAGAATTCAGATAGAAAATAGAAGATTGATTTTCATTGATTGTGGCCTTTCAAATTTAGATTCTATTTTTTGAAGCCCTATGGAATGGAAATTTTTGAAGTAATTGCTTGGCTTGATATGGTAATTTGAATCACTCTGGAGTTTGGAAACATCTGGCCTGAATGGTATTGATTTTGCAGGATGAGGATGATTGTTGGTGTTGGATCTAAAAACATTGCTGGCAGTTTTATTGAGATCGTTGAGAAACAGGGCTTGCCAGGACTTTGGGCTGGAAACACCATCAACATGCTCCGTATAATCCCAACTCAGGCAATTGAGCTTGGAACTTTTGAATGTGTCAAACGCACATTGACATCTGCCCGAGAAAAATGAAACCAAAATGAGTGCCCAAAAGTGCAAATTGGACCTATGAGTCTCGACTTATCTTTTTCTTGGATCTCTCCGATTGCTGTTAGAGGCGCAGCTGCTGGGATTCTGAGCACACTCATCTGCCATCCTCTTGAAGTCTTAAAGGTAATGGGGGTGTTGAAAGGCTCTGTCTGCAACATGAAATGAAAATGTAGTCAGGTTACTCTGCTATATGAGAATAAAATATGTATGCTTTCTGGGAAGACTTATTGATTCATCACTTTGTGCATAGGAACTACAAGCCTTGCCCTGAGGATACTAATATCCTTGGGCTCTAAGACCATTCAAGGATGCTTGTAGTTCAGGAATCAAAACGATTGGCATGATTGGCTTCATCATGTATAGACAATACCAGATGGGATAACCTAGCCCTTCTATCTTTGATCTTATCTCTCTTGAATTGGATGGTTGCTGTATATTTTCTAACCATTTATTATCACTCCATTGATCAAAGGGCCATCCAATTTGAGCTGTTTTACTGGCATCTTCTATGTGGTTGTCTAAAATGTTATTGGAGAATTGTCTTTATATGATTTCGAAGATAAAGTGTAGCCCTGCGTCACATATATGGTTCCAAATATAAGTGAAACCCTAATGCACATGGAAACCCTTGGTTGAGGTTTTAGATGTTTTATTCTGGTCTATAGAAACATAATTTTTTTTTATTGGCAATCTATAGAAACATAATTGAAAGATGTCATTTATCACTATTGCCTTGTCCCAATAAATTTAGAGTCCATTAACTGCTTATTACTCTCACTAAAGAAACAATCTAAAACCATCTATCCTGTCATTCTAAAATTGCTGTTGGAGAGTGATCTCGGTGTGTGTTTTTGTGTGAACACAAAAGTAAAGAACCTGCACAAGAGTTAGACATCATCACCGTCATTGTAACCTAATCTAATGTATTTAGGCTGCCTTCATAAAATTTTGATCGTCATTCACCCTATTAGAGGTCATGTTGTCCATAACTCGAAAGTCTTAACACATTCATTGAAGGTCTTAAGTGGTCTCTCCTTCTCCTAGTTGATAAGTAGCCCTTTGCCACGTTGTACTACAGCTGATTGAGGCCCAAACAAGCTCAAGTAGCATTCCTTTTTATTTCTTTCTATTGTTGAAGCTACTCATTGGTTTCCTCTTATGTATTCATTCCTAATTATTTTATTTCTTGTAACTCCACACATCCTTCTTAGCGTGTGTATCTCGGCTGCATGCCCATCATTGGAGTGGTGATTCTAAGTAAAGCCGAAGCCAAAAGAGCTTTTAAAGTGTAGCATCCAGAAGCTGTATGACTAGGGATGTCCCTCCTCCTCTGGCATTGAAAAATGAAATATGTGAACCCACCCTGTCAAATCTTGAATTTTGGCAGTTGTCAAACTGTTTTTTCGAACTTAGATGCGAATTGGTTGGACCATGAACCAGGTAAGTATGGTCCCAAGCATGGGATGTCCACACGTGACGTGTGGCAATGATGCCACCAGACCACATACGTGGGACCTACCCATGGACCATGGGCATGGAGCCAGGTATGCAATGAGTGGGTTTCCCTCTGGTCCATGTCTGCTTGGATTGCCTGGTGTCCTGTCCAGCTTGTCCAAATAGTAGTTGGCCAACTGACATACATGGTCAAATTGATCATATCCTGTTTATCGCCCTGGATGACCTTCTTCCGATTGACTGGATTATGCTATGCATATCCTTGGGCTGAGATCATATGACTCCTCTTTGGTTGTGGACCATGGAAAAAGTAGTAATTCATAAAATTTATCCAAATCCTCATTGATCTTTTTGTAGTATGTTACAGGGTCGGTTGACTGTAAATCCTGAGGTGTACCCTACTATTACTGTTGCTATTCAGAAGATTTACAAGGATGGTGGAGTTGGTGGCTTTTATGCAGGAATTTTACCAACACTGATTGGCATGCTTCCATACAGTACATGCCACTATTTCATGTATGAGACAATGAAGATGTCTTATTGCCAAGCAAAGAAGAAGAAGACATTAAATCAAGCAGAACTGCTTCTGGTTGGAGCTCTGTCAGGTGAGAACCTGGCTTTAGTTTTCCTTTGCTTTCAGATACAGAAAGCATGGGCTTGAATTTTATTTGTGTGTGATGCTTGAAGTTTCCACTGAAATAGCTGAAAAAACACATTTCTGGGTTGAAAACTGATGTTTTTCTTAAATACTAGGGGTGCATTTGGGGTGGGACTTTGTACTTACCCAATTCAGAAGTGTTCTCACTAATTTGGCAGAGTTGCGGGTATCCAATAATCATTATTAGGCCTCAATACTTGAAATTATTAAACCACGGTAGATAAAACAATAATTTTCTGCAGTTTCTGCCTCAATGTATTAGCTCAAGTAACCTATTCTGATTTGGGGCAAAAAAAAAAGGAAAAACACACATCTCCAGTTGTGATATCTGATTTCTTTGCTACCCAAAGTACACAGCGAAAATGATAACTATTTTGTCCTGCAAAATAGAAACTGATTTCTATTTGTGGTACATCTAAATGTTGATCCACCTGTAACATCTAAGCCACTTCTAAATTTCTTGGGTATGATTGGTAGCCAAAGAATTAGTCTTTCTCCAAATGTGATTTCCAGTTCCTGTGCTACCCCTAGGACACACTACCAATTTTTTTCCTGAAAAATGTAGTAGTTGATTGCTATTTGGGGTACATCCAAAAGCATTCTAACTCAAGTATGATTGTTAGATAATTTGGCCTTTTCAATTTAGTTATATGTTTAAATTCTGTAATACCATTTGGGGTTTCAGGTGGGAGCAGCAGATTGACCCAATAATTGGAAGTTTGCTTGAAATGAAATGGGCTTGAGATCAGCCAAGGAAAACAATAAACCGACTTAACATGATACTCTACATATCAGGTTCTGTCAGGAATTTTGTCTTCTGTCTGTTATGCTCATATACTTCAGATCTATTTGGAGACTTTAAAGCGGAATTTTCAGGGTGCATCTTGAACCCTGATCTCCCCAGATTGCAATTGGTTCGAATATTTTGGCAAAAATGATTGGTTATTTGCCCTGCTAGGCCTTGGGGTGGAATTAAATTTAATTACGTAAGTTATGATGGTGTTTTTCAGCCTTTTCCGTCTCGAATCATCTGCAGTGTGGATCATCAACTTGGCAAGTACAAATTGGAAAAATAGTATCCCAACTACTGTTATTTTGTAATTCGGTTTCTGTCCCAAACTCAGTAGCATGGACAAGTCATCCAATCTGTCATAATTTTCATTTTAATTGTACCAAATTCCAGACGTACCATTGACGACCTTTCTGTAGCCTAGAAGGCTCGAGTCTTAAGGTATTCATGTTCCAGAGAAGTTACAAGTTTCAATGCTTGAATTTGTATTGTTGATAAGTCGTTAGAAGCTGTTACTTTATTTGCTTGTTTTGTAGAAGAGTTAGTTACAAGATGACGTACAAATACTTTGAAGGAAGTTTGCCTCTGAAGTGGACAAGTATCATCTTCTTCCTTGGGTTGAGGGATTCCCCCAACAATATCAAGCATTTGGCCTAGTTGGGTTGCTGAAATTAAAGTGTTTTTTGTTAGTATTTTTTAATTGTAAATTATGAGTTATTGTGTTAGTAGTTATGGTGGTTGGGTTAGGTTAGTGATGATGTGTAAAGTAATTAGTTGTGTACTTTGAATTTAGGAAGTTAATCATGCTTGAATTTGGAAAGTTACAATTGGTTAGTCATTATTTTCTACGATAACTACCTTATTCTTATTTTAGAATGCCTTAATTTTTAGACAATCAAGTTGTTTCTCTTCCAATGGAACTCCATACAAGTTTTTCCAATGGAATTCTATACAAGCTTTCTGCTGTTACTTGTTCTTCAATTTTTTTAGTGTGAGTCTTGAGCTAGTTTCAACTTAGGTTCATCAAATTGAGAAGCAAGTTTTTTCAGTACTTGGGAGTTTGCTGTTCCCTTCACGGGTCAAGTGAAAACCTGTTTACAAGCATTGAGTTTCCTCTGTTGACACTGAATGAGGATTTCCAGGCCGCACATTCATCGACAATGAAGGATCTCAAGATCTGGACCCATTGGAGTGCTTATGCTATATCAAGCCTGCTAGATGTCAGTTGGCAACAAATTATTAATGTTCTTGCTACGTTCTTCTTCTAGCTTGTTTTTCTTATTCCCTCAGATCTGACATCTTTCAGATCTTGATTTGTTATCAAACCATTAATCTCCAATTTCAAGGACCATCACAAGAACCAGCCCTTTTTATTACAAAAAATCCTGACAATGAGAGAGTGAGGGCCAATCAGTCTTCAGGCCTCCTTTTTGTGCGTACATTCGTTCCCACAGCCACCAATCACTGTTTCTGCAATCATTGATCATTCTCCTCCCAATAAAATAGAACTCTGTTCTATTCCTGAAACACAAAACAATGCTACAGAGCCATGTTCACCCAAATTCTGAAACCCATACCTGTTTCAATTAACATTACTTAACTTTAAGTTGTCGTGATCCCACAGTGGCCAGATTTAGCCTTTGAATTTTGTCAATGAGGGTTAAGTTGGGCTTTTGTTCGGCCGATAGGGTAGATCTCTTCCCCCTGGCTCGTCCTTCCCCTATCAACTGGTGCGTACAATTTTTTGTAGGAACTAATGCGAACATTTGTTGTCACCATATAGGAATGTCGAACATAGATTAATTTAGAGTCTAATAGTATTATTACTCTTAAAGGCAACCCCAAATTGCTGGGATACGGCTCTAGTGCTTGTGAAGACAATGATGATGATGTCACTAAGAATTCCTGATTCCACAAGAGAATTATAAGGGAAATTTGGATTTTGGACTGCATTGCCAAATCCAAAATGGTGTTCTAAAATGCTTTTTTGATGAGTAGGTGTGAGTACTGACCAGAAAGTAAGATCCACTAATCCGCAGAAGAGACTCCATTTCATTGAAAGAACTGTCATGATGTGCTAATTGATGTTTCTCAAGCATTCACGGACATTGTCACCATTGAGTAAAATTTTATCTTATTCTTGATCTTTTGACCTCTCTTATCCTGTAGAGAGCTGTGATTTTTCATCAAATATACTTTGGAAAAATGACCTTAAATTTGTTCGATATAAAGAATGTTTGATTTTGGGCTGTTTGGTTTTCTCAAGAAAACGACAGGAAACCTCTAGAATACAGGTTTTCTCAGGTTTGTAACATTCTAGGGTTTCTAAAGGGGAAGAAAACTGAGAAACTTGAGGTTTCTGGCATGGCACAGGGATTGGCTTCAGATTCTCTCATTTCACCAAAATGGTGAACTTATTTTTCCGATTGTGAAGAAAAAGTGAAGCAGTAGTTGGCTGACTTGTAGTTTTGGTATCTTCTTAACAGGTTTCACAGCAAGCACAATCAGCTTTCCGCTGGAAGTGGCAAGAAAGCGCCTGACGGTCGGCTCATTGCAAGGTAAGTGCCCGCCCCATATGGCTGCAGCACTTGCTGAAGTCATTCAGGAAGAGGGATTGAGGGGTCTCTACAGGGGGTGGGGTGCAAGCTGTTTGAAAGTTATGCCGACATCTGGCATCACATGGATGTTCTACGAAGCATGGAAGGACATTTTGCTAGTCGGGAAACAGCCTTTTTAGCCGATTTTCCATGTGAACTGGACCGGAACCATGTGCATGTGGTGTCCTTCCTTTAATGATGAGATTTTTGTTTTGGGAATCAAACTCACGCACTCTCACTTTGGTGATGGTTTATAGGCGATTATGATGCTTTGTATAACAAGGTAGGGTTGGTCACGAAGGATGCTTTGATTTCATGCTAACAAGATCTGTATCTCACCTGTCAAGCAAGGTGTAGATGCAAAAATGAAATACTATATATAAAATTATAGAATTCTTTCCTTTTTTCTTTGGGTTTTGTTCCATATATGGTTCCCATAACAGAATGTGTTCCATTATAGTGCAAAAGTTGTACTAATTTTCACCTCATTAGGGCTCCAAGGGCTCTCAGGTTTGTCTTTATTCTTTCTTTCTTTTTCCCCCCTTTTGTTAATGACCATTGTATGAACTTTTATCTTGTGTTGATGGATTTTTCTGCTGATTTATGCAAGAAAATTTTCTGCATGGTCTACGTTTATTCACAACATTTTAGTGCATAAAATTGCCAATTGCGACTCATGGAGGTAGTTGATGGCATGTTTCCATAACAAGCGTGGGAATTAAGTAGAAGAAAAACAATCTCATTAGATATTGCTTGCCATCTGTGCAATACATCGCTTTCTTTCATTTGATAAAACTATATCGATACGTTCTCTATGACAGTTTGAATGGTTTAGCTGGAGCCTGGAGTTGGGTCCATAGTTATTATCTTTACTCGGGTCCAATTGGTTGAGCCTGAATCGGATTGTAGTAATCCTGATTCAACTAGTCGGGTATTTGAGTATGGACTCGATCGGATCCTGGTCTAGACCTGATCTGAACTTTTTGATAACTGTATACCTTTGCTCCAACTAAAAGTAGCCATGAGAAAATCTCTGTTCTACAGAAAAGGTTTGCTGGTTTTTAGCTTGGACACTGATTTTAAAAGTTCAAGTCGGACTCAGTCAAGCTCAGGCATGCTCGACTGGGGCAACATAAAATTGAGTAGTCGGTTAAAAATGGGCTATTGGAGAGTTTTGCCCAAACTTAGCTTTATTCAGACAACGTAAGAATCAAACTTTAACAAGTTTTGGCCAAGCTAGGTTTGATTCGATCAAGGCTAGGTAAGCTTGGTTTTGACTTGATCAAAACTCATTTATGAACTCAAGAAAAACTACTGAAAAACTAATTTTGTTAAGAACACCTCCACACTTGCTGAGTTGGGCAATTCATTTCCACAATGACCGAAACTCGGGTCTCTCATTTTCTCGTTGAGGGTTGATATCTAGCCCTCACATCTATCTTACCATGCGAATCCCTTCTTCCCCATCGTGCTTAACCTTCCCAAGCCACCTGTCACGTACCTTATTCAACTCTAAAGCTTTTTAAAGAGGTAGATCTACCACATTTACCCTTGAACTTTAGGTTCATATCTTTTCATTTGCTTATGGAGCCAAGTGAATGTATATGCTTTGAATGTGGGTTCAACAAAATTTTTGTTTCTTTCTCCTGGAGCATGGGTTCCCTCTATTGTCCTTTTAACAGTTCACATTCAATCAGAAAATAATGTTTAGCAAATGGTGTGAAATTTGTACAGTTGCGGATAGCCTAAAAGCAGACTTGGCCAATGGTCCACATTCAATTAGAGTCAACGTAATGCCAATCCATGACACGCTTTGATGCAACAAAGAGTATCCGGGTGTTCATACGCAGGCCTGTCAATGGGACGGGGCTTGGGTTGTCCAATCCCGTCCTGAAAATAGGACAGGCCTGGCAGGTGTTGTCCAATCTTGACCCTAAATTGAACGGGCCTACATCAAATACTGTCCTGTACAGCATCGACTGAGACAAAGCCGGGCCTGGGCTTAGCCCGATCCTGGATATAAGCAAAGCATTCTCTAATTATTCCTATTGTCACCAGACACCTAGTGTGAACTGGACTTTAAACCCTCCTCCTTTCTTCTGGGCTTGGGACCGGCAATGTAATGCAACAAGCAACATGGCGGAGTTAAAAACTTTTTTTTTTTTTGCCGGTGACAGTCGAAAATTAGAAAATCAATAGAAATGATTGAATATCCTATAGGCTATATGGGTCAAGTAATGTAGGAACGGTTAAAACCTTTTTTTTTTTTTTTACAGTGAAAGTAGAAAATCAAAAAATCAATAGAAATGAATGAGAATGAGTATCCTATATGAGTCAAGTTAAAATAATGTAGGATCGGTTAAAATTTTTTTTTTTTTTTTTTTGTCGGTGAAAGTAGAAAATCAGAAAATCAATAAAATAAATGAGAACAAATATCTTATATGGGTCAAGTAACGTAAAAAAGAAATCAACAGAAATTATTTTTTTTGATATGTCTAAAACATCAGTTAGTGTATTTCCATCATTGTCTAAATCACCATCACTACTTGGGTCATGACTAAACCAATCTTGGGCACAAACTAATGCTTCTACCATATCTGTTTCAAAAAAGTCCTATGTAGGTCAAGTACCCTCCCTCCAGTGCTAAATACTGATTCTAAAGTAACGGTAGAAACTGGAATAGCTAAAATATTACGAGCCATTTGAAATAAAATAGAATACTTAGTTGAATTTAATTTCTACCATTGTAATATATAAATAATTATTATTAAATGACTTTGCAGCAGGCCGGACCCGGCCTGAACGGGTTAGGTTGTTTCTACCCAATCCCAGTCCCATTTTGGTTGTGCTTTAAAATGTATTGTTCAAGATCAATCCACTGGGCTCAAATTTTTTTAAAAGCCCTGTATTTTCGGGCATGGGCCGGGCCGGGCTTTCTACCCGTATCAACGCGTCCCATTGACAGACCTATTCATACGTCAACGATAAAGAACATATGGATGGATCCAAGGGTGTTCATACTTTTGAAAATGCTCGCCTCATTTTTGGGCATAGGGAAGGAAGTTCAATGGATGTGCATCGGATAGAATGAGATGGCCATGGTCGACATCAACCCTAGTGCAGATTGCCTAGGGTTGATAGTGATGCAAGTATTGACATTCTGCCTTGCCAGAATGTGAAGGCCAAGTCGACGTCAACCATGGAAACATGTTTAAAATGTAGCTCCTTTATAACATGGGTGATGAATCACACTTCAACCTAATTACATAAACCTCATTATGTGAGAACTTAGTCCGGGGTTCAACTTTAACCACGGAGCGTAGCGTGTCAACCATGGGCTTTAAACGTTGAGTCTCCGCTAGTCCGCATAAGAAATATTTAAGTCATGACCCTAGGCTTATAAGTCAAACTTCGTCTTAACTCAACACGAGGCCTTTTAAAACCGCATGGCCCCAAAAATTGTAAGAACTCTATGTAGAGGTTGAGTGCTTCCACTTAGTAGGTTTTTCTTCGCTTTAATGATGCATGCTGCTTCAAAACCTTTACTATTACATTCTGGACTTAAATTCTAGAAATGCAAAAGATGTCAATAGGGCCCTCATGTATGTAACAATATAATGCGATTCCACATATTGGCTCCGGTAGCATCTTACGGTGGATTTTGCAAGGAGCTTAAATGCCAATCACTCTGTAACATCCACCACAGAATTTCAGTGCTGTTTTTAATATCTGAATATTGGTGGTCTCAAAACAGAGTTTGCAAATATAATTTATACTTAGCTGTATCTCTATTCATGAGAGTAAAGATGTTAACCGAGTGTCGTATCTACTGGAACAAAAAAGCTAAACTGTGTTGGTTCTAAAATTTTAAAATTAATTATATTAGAAAAAAAAAGTATTAATTTGATAGGTTAGATTTCTAAATAGTAAATATTCCCAAATTAGGAAAGTAAAGCATTGTCAAGAGTGTTGGGTTAACCCGCGTCACATGAACTCCTGCAAAAAAAGAAACTTGGAAATATAGGAGTCGACTTTGCATCTTCAATCTTTCATCATCATTGCTTCCTTATTGCTTTTCACCTATATAACCGGATGCAGATCCCCTGTTTCGACCAGGGGGTGCCACATGGAAAGAGAAAGTATTTTTAAGAGATGTGATTTTTTTATTCTGAAAAAATGGGATGTGACATCTTAACCCCACGTGGCATCCCTTCATTGGTCCAAACAGGGATCCGTTTCATATAACCATGTTTTGGATGATTGGGCAGGTAATGCGGAAACGGAGGTCTGGACAAGGAAAGATTGTAGCAAAGGATTTGGAAAAATGGTACGCAATGGTCTTGCCTGTCATTTTAGGCTACTTGCAGTCACAACCACGACGCTGTGGAGGAGATGAAGAACAAGCTGCGTATCTTTGTTTTACTATTGCCCTAGTGGCACTCACGGCCTCCGTGCCCCTCCCTTTTGCATCTAAAACCCTTCAATTCTGCATTTTCCTTCTCATTTTAGGGTGTTCTCTGCTACTTTCTTTGGCAGCGCCGGACATGCTCGGCTTAGCCCCCTATTTCTCCTGCATTCGGCCCCTCTTTCATCTTCTCCCTGCCAAATTTCAACTCAGAATCCTCCATTTTTCCCAATCCGTTTGGGATAACACCAAACAGCTGCTGCTGATCCTACTCTCCAATGTTCCATCTCGATTCTGGATCCTGCAATCTTCCAAATCTGAGCGGAACGCTATTGCAGGATTAGTGGCAGCTGGTGCAATTCCAAATGCTCAGCAATCCTCACCAGCACAAGCCAACTTAAACCCGCTGCAGGCGGTCAAGCTATCTGAGCAACAAGTGTGTACCACTTGTTTGAGAGAAAGTAAACCCTAATCCGGGTTCGAGAGAAAGTCCGGTTCCGGATCAAAAAACATCCGATAACCTATAAACCCTAATCCAGCATTATATACCCCTATATAAAACATAAACCCTAAACCCCCTGCCTCTCTCTCCTCTCTTTTCCTCCCTGCGACCCAAAATGGCATTTGCATTTCCATTTCCTTCAGCTTCGGCTTTCGTTTCTGGGAAGATTTGTGCGAAGAAGGAGTTTCAACTTCCCTTAAAAAAAGACGAAGGAGGTTACTTGCGGATTCACTTGCAATGGAAAAACTGCCCAGGCAGTGCAGGATTCACCTGAAAATCCTTCTTCTTTTTAAGGGAAGTTTAAACTCCTTCTTCTTCGCACAAATCTTCCCAGAAACCAAAGGACCTTACCTGACTTAGTGTTCTACCCGTGCTTCTTTTCCTCGTAGATATGGAAGTTGGCTTATTGCATTTAAGTGGGGTATGTTGTTCTTGTTAGTCCGAGTACAGTCAGTAATAGTTTAGTATTTAATAGAAAAGTTTTATAAAACAGTGAACCAAAAACAACAACTAAATACAGTTATAAGTTGTAATATTCTAGAAATATAATTCACTTACAGTGACAGAGTGTTGTTGTTTGAAGTTGAGAAGTTCAGTAACTCGCAGAAGAATGATGATCAACGCTAGGTGTTATTAAAAAAAAAAAAAACCGCTAGTGTTATACACTATGTCCTTAAGACAAATTTCGCCCTCACATCAACACTCGAAAATGCACACCTCATGGGGGTTGGAAACACCTTTCAGATGCGAAAGGACACATCCCTCCAAAAAATAATAAATGGGTAGTGGGCCGAGCCAGGCCCAACTCACGCGTAAAGCCCAAGCCAGGAAGCCTGGTCCGGGGTGGGGCGCGGGCGTGTGGTGGTAACCCCACCTTGATCTAGGTCCTCCCTCCTCCACAAAAGTGAGATGCCCCTTGGGGCTCATTTTATATTACCAAAGTAAGTATATTTATACCAAAGGAATATTTTGCTGTACTCATGGAGTAGAATACATTCCCATGTATTCCCACCAAAAAGGATAAATGGGTCCTACTTAGTTTTTGGCTCAAACTTTGACAAAATAGTGGTGCTCTTAGCCATTTTTCTAACAGTTTGTATACCAGAGTTAGTTGACAAATTCCATGTTAGTATACTATGAACTGTAATCAGACTGCACTCTTGTAACGACAGTCTTCTGTAACTACGCAAAGGGAACCAATCTAGATAATGATAATATTAATAATTGGGGGATTAGAAGATGTTGAAAAAGTAGAGAGTTGTCTCCTTTCATTTCTCTTTCTAATGCATTTAAGCAGTGTATGTTGTTCTTCTATCAGAGTTAGTTGATGAACTACGAGTTAATATAAACTGTAATCTGATTGCACTCTTGTCATGAAGCAAAAGGAACAGATAAGGAGAATGATAATATTAATAATTATTAAGAATTGGGGGATTAGGAGAAGTCGATTAAACACACTACGTGAATGCCGTGAATGTGAGGAAAGGTCGATGCTGCTCCAAAGTGCATGAACGGAATAAAAGACAAAACTTTTGAGACAGGCTACATTCATGTAAGATTCTTCTGTCTATGCAAATCTTTGTATCGATCGCTGTAATTATTGCACAAGTTAAAAAATCATATAAATTTGCACAAAGATACCAAAGACAAGAAATGGATTTGTGATTTGAACATGTAACACAGCTTGCGTAACTAATTACTGATGTTGTCTCATGTGTGTTTATTGATGTGAGTGTTGGAAAAATGGCTAGAGCACCATTACTTTTGTCAAAGTTTGAACTAAAAACTAAGTGGGACCCACTAATCCTTTTTAGTGGGAATACATGGAAATGTACTCTACTCTATGAGTAGAGTAATTACATGTATTGGGTTGCTCTAATCCATTAAGGAGTGAATGAGAAATTGCCTCCTAAACACCACTACTTGAACATGTTAAACATGGAAACAAAGGAAGTAGTGAACTTGCATCCCACATTGCTTGGGAGCAAAACAGTCCTTGGGTATAAATATACTTACTTTGGTAGTATAAAATAAGCACCAAGGGGCACCCCACTTTTGTGGGGGAGGGAGGACTTAGATCAAGGTTGGGTCGCCGCCCCGGGCCGGGCTTGGGCTTGGGCTTCACACGAGAGATGGGCCTTGGCTTCACTACCCGCTTAATTTTTTGGAGAAATTTTATTTAATAAAATTCCTTTTTTGCAAATGGGATGTGTCCCTAAGTGATGTGTGTCCTTTCCCTAAGTGATGTGTGTCCTTTCGTATCTGAAAGGGTGTGTCCAAAGAAGGAAGATGCATATGTTCACTGAACAGTCTCTGTTCACTGAACAGTCACTGTTCTGAACAGATGCAACCCTCATTGAAGAGACCTGTTTAAGCTATTTAAATGCATCTCGTACATGCTTTTTGGGCATCCATTTTCGCTGCTGTCGCATTGCATTCGAGTCATCATTGTGAAGAGAAAGTACTGCTACACCTTTGGTTCGCCGGACACTCAGTTTGTAGTGCTGCAACTGTGTGTGATTGATCACTGTATCCTGGGAGACAGACGCTACAGAGCTCGTAAGCACCATTGCGGGGGCGATTTTTGTCTTAAGGAAATAGTGCTGCGCACTAGCCTTGATCACCAAGCTTCTGTGATTTACAAAACTTCTGCAACAACACCCTGTTTCTGTCTTCAAACAGTGAGTGACTTCTTATTGTACTTACTACTTGTTAAATTCACTGTGTTCAGATCTGTCTTCTAAACACTGAACTATTACTGAATGTACTCGGCACTAACAGTGAGTCTCTAATCTGGTTTTATAACAAGCTTAGGAATTAAGTAGAAGAAAAATAATCTCATTAGATATTGCTTGCCATCTGTGTATAGTACAACGCTTTCTTTCATTTGATAAAACTATATCCATATGTTCTCTATGACAGTTTGAATGGTTTAGCTGCAGCCTGGAGTAGGGCCCATAGTTATTATCCTTACTCGGGTCCAACTGGTTGAGCCCGAATCAGATTGGAGTAAGGCTGATTCAACTAGTCGGGTATTTGAGTATGGACTCGATCGGATCCTGGTCTAGACCTGATATGAACTTCTTGATAACTGTAGTCCTTTGCTCCAACTAAAAGTTGCCATGAGAAAATCTATGTTCTACAGAAAAGGTTTGCTAATTTTTAGCTTCCACACTAATTTTAAAAGTTCAAGTCAGACTCAGTCAAGCTCAGGCATGCTCGCGGCTCGCCTGAGGCAACTCGGATTGACATAAAATTGGATACTTGGTTAAAAATCAGCCCTTGAAGAGTTTTGCCCAAACTTGGTGAAGGTAAAAACGTTTTGGCCAAGCTTGGTTTGATTCCATCAAGGCTTGGTGGGTTTGGTTTTGACTCGATTAAAACTCACTCAGGAACTCAAGAAAAACCACTGAAAAATTAATTTTGTTAAGAACACACATCTCCACACTTGCTGAGTTACTCAAGTCAGTTGAGTCCCCGAGTCGATTCAGCTTGATAGCTTTACCACAATGGCAGAAACTGGGGCCGGGATGTGAAAAAATGGTTTTAAAGGGCGCCATTTGTAAAGAACTAAAGATTTTCAATTTTTAAAAGTGAGCCCAACAAGTTGTTTAGTTGATGAAACATTATAATGGCCATAATAAACAAACGACGCCCATTCAATTCCAACGAAACTCAAGGTTCCATATACCATGTTAGTTTATAGTTTATATCCACACGCGGCCATGCCTCAGTGGTACCATTCACACTTCACCTTCACCTGTTTACTAAGGGGAAATCTATTGGCATTACAGAAGTATCTCTTCAAATCGCAAAGAATTTTTTTTTTTCCATTTCCTAAATTGCCCCTCCTCCCTTTTCCTCTTCCTCCACCCCACCCTCCCAAGTCTCCGGGCGGGGAGGAATCCCTGGCCGGCCAACCAGTGGCCTCCCTCCCCTCCACCCCCCCCCCCCCCCCCCCCCCCCCACCGACGGGGAGGGAGATCAGGCAACAGGGCTGCACCAGGTGCACCACTGTTTCCTCTGGTAGTGTCGCTGAAGGGGGAGAGGGAGATAGATTGAAGAGATATGGATAGAGGGAGAGGGAGAGAGAGAGAGGGAGAGGAAGAGATTGGACTTGATTGGTTTTTATTTTTATTTTTGGATTTTTTGGGACGGAATATATGGAGTGCAAGTTTAGCCAAAGTAGGACACTTGGTAACATAGAAGTAAGTTTAGGCACACAAAAGATTGTAGAGAAAGAAAACTTTAAGTACCTTGGATTGATGGTGCAACAGGATGGACGGATTGATACCGATGTAAGTCACAGGATTCAGGCCGGGTGGACCAAATGGAGGAGTGCTTCGGGGGTCTTGTGTGATCGGAAAGTCCTCCTTAGGGTTAAAGGAAAGTATTATAAGGTGGCGGTAAGACCAGCATTGTTATATGGATCAGAGTGTTGGACAGTAAAGCATAATTATGTTAAGAAGATGGAAGTTGCGGAGATGAAAATGCTAAGATGGATGTGCGGGACCACAAGGAGAGATAGGATTAGGAATGAGGAGATTAGGGGCAAAGTAGGAATAGCACCGATTGGAGATAAAATGAGAGAAAATCGACTAAGATGGTTTGGCAATGTTAGAAGGCGTCCAATAAAGGCACCTGTTAAAAGGTCTGAAGGCATAAAAATTGCCAAGAGTAGGAGAGGGAGAGGGAGACCCAAGAGAAGTTGGAAAGAAACTATTAAACATGACCTTGCTTACATGGATCTAACGGAGGACATGGCCCTAAACAGATTTGATTGGCGTCGTCAAATCCATATAGCCGACCCCACCTAGTGGGAAAATGCTTGGTTTGGTTTGGTTTGGGTACGTGTACCTTAAGATCTAACATTTGCCGCTCAACAATTGGAGTTTAAAAATTAATGTAGAGTTGTTCATGTGATGTTCTACAGCCGTGAGATATCGCACCATGCAATATCCTACATCTATAGGCTGTCACACAATTTTCCTAATGTTTTAGTCCAATTTACTGTCAAACATTTTTGTAGGAATTTCTTAAATTTCAACCGTTCAAGAGCAAATGTCAGGGCTTAAAATAGCCGTACATTCAAAATCCCATATATTTTTTAGGGTGATAGTTCTTATTGAGAGCCTTTTGTTTCCTTATTATCCAAGATACCTTATTTGGCAAGTCTTATCTCCATGAAATAGATCAATGGATAATAGATCTGTATAGAACTGATAGATATGTGTAAAATAGACCTTTTAAAAATATACCATTTGGAAAGATAAATACACAGTTTGAAATAAAACCTCTAAGAATCTGATGGTTTATGTTTTTTCTTGACAAATTTCTCAAGGATCATAATAATTAAGGTATAAATTTTGATTCCCTAGCTTTTTTTAGCTTTCCAAAAAGGATCAACGGCTAGGATCTTGATTAAGGGCCCCACAAAATTGAAAAATGCATATTTAAGTGTTTGTGCCATTTCAAGAATATCTCGAGATGGCTAAAATTTGACCCTATGGCCATGTTCAACCCTTGAAGAGATCCAATGGTTCAGATCATCCATTGGGTTCGCACAATTAAGAAAAAAAATTGGGACCGCTTATAATGATGTGAAAACCTAGCCATTTGGTTCTTGAGGGAGTAAATGTTTTTTTTTTTTTTTTAAATTTCTATAGATGCATGAGGAATGAGGGTTGAAATATGACTCTTAAGTCGTTTGAAGCTTTCTTAAGAGAATCAATGGCTCGGATCTTGATAAGGAGCCAGCAAAATCCAAAAATACATATTTAAGATCATTTGGTTTTGCACAAATTTCTTGAGATCCATGAAAAATCAACGACTCAAAATTCACCCTCTAGCTGTGTTTAATCTTTTCAATAGATGCAACGGTTTAGATCATTCTTTTGAGTCCAATGATTTAAATAAAAAAGTGATAAAATCGAACGACCAACAATCCTATGAAAACCCCGCACATTTGGGTCTTGAGTCATCAACGGATTCATTATTTTTTTCGTAAACCACTTGAGATCTGTGATGAATCAAGGGCAAAAATTTGATTACATTGCCATTTTTTATCTTCTAAAGAGGATCAATATGGGATCTTGATCTTGGGGCCTACATATGTCCAAATATACATATCAAAGGCTTAATTTTTCAAGAAAAAAAAAACTGCAATATTTTTAAAGCCTCTGCAGCAAATGAGACGATTCCGGATCGGAACCATAGTGGATCCAAACCCGGACTAGGACCTGTTTCTAAATAACAGTTCAGGATCCGATTTTGACTCGAAACATGTTTTGTTGGTTGTAGAACCGGTTCCGATAAGAAAATCAGGATCCGGTTTCGAAACTGGGTCCACCTAGAGGACTGTAATCTAACTTTAAAATCGATTTTAATAATTATTTACTCTCTCGTTTTTTCTTAAAATAAGCATATCATTCAACTTATAACAATGCATCAAGTTTACTACCTCCATTATTACACATAAAATTATCCAAAAAAAAGTTGATTTTGAGATATAATTTGCAATATCAAAGGCTCATATGCAGTGTCCCGGGTCCACGGGTCAGAACCTATATGGACCCGGAACCGGACCCCCTTTTTTAATCAACCGGAACCTAAATTGGGTTCCGAACCCAGACTCGTTTATGAATTGGAACCTAAAATAGGTTCCAGACCCGGTTCTTAAGATGGAATGTTGATGTTAGCCAATAGCCACAATCCATTTTTGGAGTAGACTTTTCTTGACTGAGACTCTTGGAATGGACTCAGCCATGTTCTTCTATTTTGATTTAAAAAGAAGGTGGTTTTTTTTTTTATCATTTTTATTCGATCACACTACAAGACATTTATCTAATCAGAGCTTTTGAATTAGGAACATTATCTACTAAGATGTCTTCTGGATCTTTTGAAATAGGAACATTATGGATGTGAAATTTTGTTCTGGATGAAGTTTATTTTAATTTGGATGTAGCATTGTCATCACTTC
>JAPQWN010000006.1:71603921-71698921 GCA_028538565.1 Umbellularia californica | reverse complement strand
TCAAGAATTTCAGGCGGGAAGGCTAGTTTGGTGCTAAGTTCCCTAAAGTGACATTTTTAGTCCACTAGCCACCTTAAGTATTTTTTTCTGGTAAAATCTTCTTGTATAAATTACAAGCAGAGGAGTCAACATGTCGTCACTATTAGTGATATAAGGGGCAAACATGTCTTTTTATCTTTTAATTATGTTAGAGAAATAATTGGAGAATGGGAACTTAAGTAATTATTGTGTACACTTTGACAGATAGTCAATACAGATTTTAATAAACAGACAAAATAGAGTAGCTTTTATAATGCTGTATGAAGACATAGGGTATTTTTGCAAAAGAAAGAAAGGAAGAAAAAACTCTTGATGACATTGCTTTCCAAAACTAAAAAGAAGAATAAAGCATAAAATTAAGGGATTTTTACGTAAAAAATGAAGCATAAACCTTAATTATACAATTTTATTAAGAAAAACTATAAAGTGACAAGATAATTTTTCGTATATTTTCTTGAACGAAGTCAACCCCGTTGAGTTGACGAGAAGAAAACGATATTCTACTCCATTTTCTTCTACCTAGTGATGGAAAGATTATGAAAATCATTACACTTTATGTCCCAATGGTGTTCCTTAAGTGGACTCAGCAATCTTCCTTAGGTCTGTGGGTCCCATGCTTAGTTTATACACATTTGTCGCCTCCTTCGCATGCGTTTGATAGTTCGAGTTTGGAGCACCAACTGTACGGTGAAATCGTTAAATGGGTATTTTTTTCTCAATTTGACGGAGGCTTCAAATGAAGTTGGAGAGGATGAATTTAGATATGCTTTTGTGAACATCTAAAGTCTAAAGCCATTTGTTTGGAGAAATTTCGTAGGTATTCATGCTTGTGAGCAACATGTGGGGAGTCATATTGGGCAATCTTTGAGTAGTGAATGTGAGGTTTACTCGTATGTACTGTATTGTTTACTCCTATTAATTTGCGGCCAATAATCATCTATAATTCATTTGATAATTTTCAGACTCTGCACATATTGATCGCCTGTGTTTGAAGTAAAGACACGTGAAATCTGCATTTGTAAGATTAACAGTTCGAAAATATGTTAAGATTCCAATTACTGTAAATATGATAAAGTTCGAAAAAATGTGCAGATAACACATGGGTGATAATTATTAACAGTAATTGGAAAATATTAATCTCACAAACACAGAAGTGCCGCAGAAGTAATTATTTATATTTTCTTTCCGCAAGTAAAATCCATCTGATTACACAGGTTAGAATCTGCAAAAAATTATGGGTTTGGGATATACATGCTTACTTGGCCCGTGTTTTAAAAGTTGAGTGTGTTGCTTTGTACAAATAAACCCGGAATCTATCCTCTCTTCTGGGTTTGAGAGCATTGATGCGTCTATTATATTATACTTGTGCGGTAAATATAAATTCTATTTTTCATATGCAATGCTTGGAAAGAGAGTATGATGGAGAGTAGAAATCTCATATTTCACCTCTTCTCCCGCAACGTACTGTAAAGTTGGAATGTGGGTGGATATTCCGTTTTGGAGATGGAGCATGTGAGACATGTTCTCCCAGCAACACACTGAAAAGTTACAAAAAAAAAAAAAAAAAAAAAAAAAAATTCTTCTTGTCTTTTGGCTGTGGGTGGATTTTCTATTTTACGTATGTGAGATGTGAGATGGGTTCGGTGATGGAGATGGCCACTTATTGAAAGAGATTTAGAAAAGAGTTGCAAATTATTCTCATTGGTTAAATTTTCAAATTTCAAAATTTTAGATCGGGATTAGAATGAGGTAAACTACTGAATATCTAACCTGGGCTACTCTTAATCAATGAAATTTTAGATAGGGATGAGTATGAGGTAAAATATCGAATGTCTCTCATTGTGTTACTCTGAAAAAAAGTGAGTGGGACCACATTGTATGACATTGCACTTCTAGAGAAAAATGTATTGAGGCCACATGGCGCTCCCTCACAAAGAGGAGGGATGACATTATATATATAAATATATGGAAGATGTTCCTATGAGAGCACCTCACCTTACTATGGGAGATAAAGGTGGGTGTTGAGATTTGATATGGATGTGAGGGCGACCATTCATGTATTAGCTAGGCGTGAGCAAGGCTGCAACGGTATAACAAATACCCAACCAAACAAGACCCATTTTTCATTCTTGCTCTTAAATACTGACACTGTATTTCTCCTATTTCTCTTGCGCACAAATGTGAGAGGGAATGGTGAAAATAAAAAAGGAAAAAAATGTTTTAAATAATAAATAACACACTATAGTTCAGCTGATTAAGAACACTAAACATCCCTGCTAGTAGGTGGAGTGTGCCTTTTCTCTCTCTTTCCGTTTTTTTAAATGAGGTGAGGGTTGAGTTTGAAACTCTGAGTCATTCTCTCGAAGAAAATGAAACCCAAAAACCCAAAACCTAAACACACAACACACCCACACCTCCAAAAGAGGTTTTGAAACTGAGTCCACTCCTATCAGAGAAAATGAAACCTAAACCCACCCACCCTTTGAAACTCTGAGTCCACTCCTATCAAAGAAAATAAAACCTAAACAACCCCACTGGGATAAAAGTATATGTACGAACGTGATGCATACGCACACGTTTTAAGTCCAAGTCATCTGCATATGGGTCCAAGTCAACTTCTCTCTAGTCCATCCATAGAAAACTGGGCTGACGAGTCGTGAAAGTAACTTCGCAAGTCAAGTCATGTTGCAAAAGCTTCTCATCGAATTTTAAGTTTGGGCACAGGGCCAGCCTCATGGGCTCATATCTTCTTTTTTTTTTTATGAGAATTTCTCACAAAATGCCCAAAAGCAGTTTTACACCACCTCACAAAGGCCCATGTATTTTGTTGCAAAAACTCTTGTAATACTGCTTTTTGTAATTCCTCTGTGAAGGATGTAGGTGGAGTTGTAGATTAGTCCCTGACTTTACTATCCCCCAAAGACATGAGATTTTGTTCTGCGACCCTGACTGTTTGCAAGGATTTGAATTCCTAAGAAGTCATTGTGGCCTGTTTGTTTACATATAATTGAATTCCTAAAAAATTCATGGCAAAATGGACTTCCAACAAAGGATTGTTACAGCGGTGAAGAGTGAATGATATAATATAGAGAAATAGATTACGCTCATGCTTTGCAGGGATTTGATCTTTTCTTCCATGACTCTTTTGCATCGAATTGAATTAAGAAACTCATGGTGGCTTTTTTTTGTTATCATGAAACTGAATTCATAGAAAATTCATGGTACAATGGGTTATATAATAGGTGATTTTATTTTACTCGTCTACATCAGCTTCATCCATTATGGGGCTGCCCCAATAGCTCCAATCACCATATTGGTAACATGCCATCACCATTCATGATAGAAGGGGCAAACAAGTCTTTTTATCTTTTAATTATGTCAAAAATAAATAACTGGAGAATGGGAACTGAAGTAATTGTTGTGTGCACTTTCACTATAAGTCAATACAGATTTTTATAAACATAGTGATTTTTATGCTGTTGAATGAAAATATAGGGAATTCTTGCAAAAAGGAAAAAAGAAAAGAAAAACTCATGATGACATAGCTTTCCAAAACTAAAAAGAAAAATAAAGCGTAAAATTAATTCTTAATATGAAGATATGGCACTGAATCTGATTGAGGTAGGGTGTGTATGGGCATGGCCCCATTGGTTTGCATTATAAAAGGTAAATTTGGATATGGTGGAGCTCCTAGGAACGAATAAGACTGTCCAGGTATAGGCTAGGAAACATCCCTGCTAGTAGGTGAGACCGTGAGAGTTGAGTTTGAAACTCTCTTCAGTCCTCCTATCAAAGAAAATGAAACCTAAAACCCAAACACCCACACCCCCACCCCCACCCCAAAAGAGGTTTTGAAACTCGAGTCTACTCCTATCAAAGAAAATGAAACCTACACCCCCACCAAAGTATTTGTAAGAACGTGATGCATACGCACACGTTTTAAGTCCAAGTCTAAGTCATCTGCTTATGGGTCCAACTACTGTCAAGTCCATGCATTTATTATCGTAGAAACTTGACGGGTCATGAACGTAACTTGGTAAGTCATGTAATTGCAACAGCATCAGCATGGCATCTGCTATAAATAGGTGGCATGGGGTTCTGTCTTGCCTCATTCCACAATCCACACCCTTTCCACTAGTAAGAGAGCTATCAACAGTTGGTGATGGAGCTCTCATGTAATGTTGTTGTTGTTGTTGTGAGGTGGCTTTGGTTATTCTTCTTCATCCATGCAACGCTTCTCATGTGGCCTGTGGTGGGTTCGATTACAACAAAAGATTCAGCAAATGCAACCGATGCACTCGCTCTACTCGCTTTCAAGCATCAGTTGTGGAGCGATTCCTTGAGCACATGGAATGATTCTCTCCCTTTCTGCCAGTGGCAAGGAATCACATGCAGTCGGCGCCATTCTCAGAGGGTCGTGGCCATGAATCTGACTGGGCTTCAGTTGGTAGGTCCTTTGTCACCCTTCATTGCAAATCTCACGTTCCTTCGTGTAATTGACCTTTAGCCGCAACAAACTTCATGGCCAAATCCCCCAGGAATTTGGTCTTTTGTTCAGGCTTAGGTACCTCAATCTCAGAGAGAACTCGCTGGGAGGCGAAATTCCAACCAATTTGACCCATTGTTGGAGACTCATGGTCATCATGTTCAGTTTCAACAAGCTCATTGGCAGGATTCCTGTTGAGCTAGGCTCTTTGTCAAGGCTCGAAGGGCTCTTACTTGGTGAAAACAATCTCACAGGAAGCATCCCCACTTCACTTGGGAACCTTTCATCTCTCATTTTTCTCTCTATAGGGCGTAATGGATTAGAGGGAAACATACCAAAAGAGCTTGGCCATATTAGGAACCTACTTTTTTTCAACATAGCAAAAAATAAGATATCTGGCACTATTCCTCCCACACTTTACAATCTCTCATCTATGGCTAGATTCGCTGTCACTGAAAACCAACTAAGTGGACGCC
Source organism: Umbellularia californica (assembly GCA_028538565.1). Classification (NCBI taxonomy): domain Eukaryota; kingdom Viridiplantae; phylum Streptophyta; class Magnoliopsida; order Laurales; family Lauraceae; genus Umbellularia; species Umbellularia californica. The sequence continues at coordinate 71,693,920 of JAPQWN010000006.1, read as the reverse complement.
TTCCACCCGATCTCGGAGTCACTCTTCCCAATGTCATTGAGTTTTATGTAGGAGATAACCAATTTACAGGACCCATCCCTATCTCATTGACCAATGCCTCGCGACTTGAAAGACTTGGATTGAGCGGAAATCAATTCGCTGGATCAATTCCTACGAACCTAGGAAGGTTGCAAGGTCTCCGTGGTTTAGGTTTGCAACAAAATCTACTTGGAGGGGGAGAAGAGGATATGGGCTTTGTCTATTCTCTAACCAATTGCAGCCTTCTCAATGCCTTGATACTATCCAACAATCGACTCACAGGTGCATTTCCCAGCTCCATAGCCAATCTCTCAACTAATCTTCAAATGCTCTTTTTAGGGAAGAATCAGATTTTTGGGAGCATCCCTTCAGAAATAGGTAATTTACAAAACTTGATTTCATTGGGCATGGAATCCAACTTCATGACTGGTATGATTCCAGAGAGTATTGGAAAGCTTAATAAGTTGCAAGTTTTGAATTTGAGTTATAATGATTTCTCGGGTGAAATTCCAGCTTCCATCGGCAACCACACTCAATTGTCTAATTTGTTTCTTGGTAAAAATAACTTACAAGGAATCATACCTTCAACTCTAGAGAAATGTCAACGACTATCACAATTATACCTTGATCACAATGATCTAATTGGTTATATGCCAAAACAAATTTTTAGCATTACAACTCTCCGAATTCTCGATCTAGGGGCAAATTCTTTGGTAGGGTCCTTGCCAATGGAAGTAGGTAACTCAAAGAGCCTTCAATTGCTAAATGTTTTTGATAACAAATTATCTGGTGAGATTCCCAAAAGCCTAGATAATTGTCTCAGTTTGGAGAACCTTTTTATAGAGGGTAACTTCTTTCAAGGAGCATTTCCATCTTTGAGTGCTTTGAAAGGTATGTTACGAATGGATATTTCACGCAACAACTTCTCGGGGCAGATTCCAGACTATCTTGAAAAGCTTCGTCATCTACAATATCTAAACCTATCTTATAATGATTTTGAAGGCAAAGTACCACAAGAAGGAATCTTTAAGAATGCAAGTGCAATTTCAGTCATAGGGAACAAAAAGCTTTGTGGGAGAAGTCCAGTACTGCTGTTGCCGGAATGCCCCAAGGTAGATGGTAAGAAACAGAGCCAACACTTTTTTAAAAAACAAATTATTGCAATACTCATCAGTTCAGTCCTTTGTTTGGTTTTGCTATTGTTCCTCCTTTATTATTATTGTATAAGAAAATCAAAGAAGCATCCACATCCTCGTTCAATAACGCACCCCTTGGAGGAACTTACGAAAATCTCTTATGGAGATCTTTGTAAAGCAACTGATGGGTTTTCTTCAGCCAATTTGATTGGAGTTGGAAGTTACGGATCTGTCTATAAAGGGTATTTGGATCACATTATGAAGATAGTGGCAGTGAAGGTGTTTAATCTTCAGCAGCAAGGAGCTTCAAAGAGTTTCATAGTGGAATGTAAAGCTTTGAGAAATATTCGGCATCGAAATCTTTTAAAAGTTCTTACTGTGTGCTCAAGCATTGATTTTAAAGGTGATGATTTCAAAGCTCTAGTTTTCGACTACATGGCTAATGGGAATCTAGAGCAGTGGTTGCATACAAGCATGAATGAGCAACATCAATCTAAGAATTTAACCCTTATTCAAAGGTTGAATATAGCTGTTGATGTGGCTTTCTCATTGAATTATCTTCATACTGGTTGTGAGAAACCAATTGTTCATTGTGATCTAAAACCAAGCAATATTCTTCTCGATGATGACATGAATGCCCTTGTTGGAGATTTTGGATTAGCGAGGTTCCTTTCTGAAGCTATCAGCAATGGCTCTCAAAACGATCATAAGAGGAACTATTGGATATGTAGCTCCAGGTACACACTTTATCTTTCACTCTATTTTTTACAACCATACTTAGTTCCTTTAACACCATCATGAGTTTGAATCAAGTAAATAAAATGATTATAGGAAGCAATCACAAATTCATTAACAAATCCCCATATCTTTCTTTCACCACAAAAAAATAAAAAATAAAAAACGACAAGGATAACATGAAAAACTGAGACAACAGAGTTTAATTATCGAATGTGTTAGCGTTATTTATTTCATCTAATAAAATGATTTTATACTATGGAAAATTAAATTTACTTAAATGAGTATTACTCTTTTTTAGAGTTACCCTTTCTTTCTCAATAAATTGACTTGTAACTCCCTTTCATTTCAATAAATTGACCTGTACACTCTTTTACAAAAGATCACTAAATCTAACCAATCATTTATTGGATGCGTTTCTAATAAATTTTTTGTTGAGGATTATATATGTTGCGCACTAATTTTTTAAAAACTTTGTTAGAAATGTCTATTCTTCACTATTGTAGTCTGTCTTCTTTTACAAGTAAAACAATTTTGTCATTTGTCTACAAATGTGAAGTGGCTGTTGCCATATAAATGACAAATGTGGGGTGCTTAAGGAACATCCATTTTGATGGTTTTGTAGTTTATATTTAGCTTAATCTATGGTACTTGCTGCTTTTGGAGTTTATTTGTTAGAATATTGTGAGAACTTTATCGTACGACGGACTAAAGTTTTATAGTACTAAAGAAATCAAACTCAATCACTGGATACTTTCGTTTTCTTAGATATTGGGTCTTGCATTCTTCTCTTGAATTGAATCATAACAATTGAGAATATTTGGATTCAAATAATGGCAGAATACGGAATGGGCAGTGAAGTATCTACATTTGGAGACATCTATAGTTATGGAATCCTTCTTTTGGAGATATTCACAGGGAAGAAACCAACTGATGAGATCTTTGATGAAAGTTTAAGCCTCCATCAATTTGCTAAGCTGGCTTTACCCGAGCGAGTGATGGAGATTGTTGATCAAAACTTGCTCTCAATAGAAGTTGAAGGTCTTAATGAAAGCCAAACAAACACAAATGCAAATAGTAAACTTGAAAAGTGCTTAAAATCTACCATCAGAGTTGGTGTAGCATGTTCTGTGATATCTATGAAGGACCGAATGGACATAGAAGATGCTATGGTGGAGATGCAACGTGTTAGAGATTTATACCTTGGAGTTGGAATCAATGATACAAACAACTGAAGCCTATGTTGGCCAAAGGTATATCTCTTTTTACTTGAGTAGTTATTGAGATATTGTTTATTGGTATTACTAAGAATATTCAAACAGAAGGTAGTTAGTGTGCTTAAAAATTGTTGCCATTTGTTCTATGATGCATAGTTGTCAATTCCGTTATGTTCCGGCTGGAATTGGCTGGAACGTTATGGAATTAGCCTTGGGAGGAATGGAATGACCCCCTAAAAGTTTTCCATCCCGATTCCATGTTGTGCGCGTGTGCGGAAGTGCCTAAGTGCGATCGATCAATCATGCCACATGAGAGATGGGATTTTATGTGTTTCGGCAAAACCGCTTACATCCACAGCAAGAGAGCAGCATTCATATATCGACTCTCTTCAAAGTCTAGGATTACAGATTACATCACATATATAATCTCCGCTTTCTTAGCCCCTAAGAAAGCCCCGGTACAAAGACCAAAATACCCTTAACCCTGAATCTGGTCATTGGCTAACCCAATGGACCAATCCAATAAACCCCTAATAAAAACATAAACCCAACATTCCGGCCCATTCCGGTCCCAATTCAACCCCATTCCGGCCAAGATTTCATACTTCCATTCATATATAGTGAAAACTAGAAAATGGTTGATTGTAGAGTGTAGTTTAATTTAAGTGATGTAGGTATGCATTTTTAGTATAATACAAGAAAAATAGGCTTTCTTGTAGCAATTGCAGGAAAACTCAAAACCCCCATTTCACCAATCACATTCACAAAAACATAATCTTACCTTTTAGATGGAGGGGTTTTGCCGATTTGGGCATTAGGTTTTTAACTTTTGATCTTAGTGAGTGGGGTGGGATTGATTTTGAAGGTGGGGCGAGGGCATTATGGCTAATAGCCCATCATGGACCTTTTTTTCAAATTGCATGGGTGCGACCGCACCCACGTGCCATAACTTGGGTCCACCTAGTGCTATCAAAATACCACACGACCCGTTAACACAACACGAACCCACACAACATTAACGGGTTCGGGTGGGCTCTTAATAGGTTCGGATTGTTAACGGGTCAAACCCGTTAACATATTATGTTAAAAGGTCGTGTACGAATTAAAGCAGTAACCCGTTAACAACTCGCTTAAACCGTTAAATTTTTTTTAGTCCCTAAGTGTAGCTAGAATTAATTTATATTCATAAAGAGGAAATTGAAATTTATTATTTTATAGTAAGGTTTTAGGTGGGATCCACTCGAGATCCTCACTTACAGTTTCGTGTAGCTTATATATTTTTTGTATGGATTTTCTTTTAATTTTCGAAATGACTTAATTACTTAATGGGTTAACGGGTTTGGTCGTATAACCCGTTAAATTAACGGGTCATGTTCAGGTTGGATTTTTTTACCCATTAAGTTAACGGGTCGTGTATGGGTTGAGGTAATTTTAACACGAATTCGTTAACCCGCAACCCGAATTCGTTAACACAACACAATTGACAGCCCTAGGTCCACCTCTGCATTTTGAACTCCACCGGTCGTGGCAGAGTGGGGATGGAATGATCTACTTGGGAGGGGCCACCCTAGATATAAAATTTCAAGTCAATCCAATGATACTAACCCCTTCATCAATAGCCCATGAGTTTAACAACTTTAAATCAAAAAAGCTTTCAATTGTTGATCCAACAATCCACTCCTACCAGATCGGTGCATAATCCATTGGATCCATGAGATATAATGGGGATTTACATAGTTCATTTGGATTGATCACTAGGTGGGCCTCACTTAGGGAGACATTTTGAGACAAGGGAGATGAAGAATGTTGAGTTGATATTTACGGATGCTGCTTTTGAAACTCCAAATGGCTTATCTGCTATTGGTTTATTGATGTTGTGTAATGGCTCTTTTCTTAATGCAGGAGCGTGCAAAGGGCCAACGCTTTTTTCTTTTAAAGAGGCAGAGGGAGAATGGTCCTCCTTGCGCTAAAAACAAGTTAAAGATGGAGGTTACTCAAAAATTCAGATTTTGTCAGATGCTTGTGAAGTTGCTAAAGCCGTTAAGGGCAATGTTGATTGGCCAATTAATTGTGTAATTTTTTTATATTGTTGAGTTTGTTGGTAACTTTGATAGTTTGGACTTTAGTTATGTTCCTTGGAGGTTTAATGAGGCAGCATAGTATTTACTTAAGCTTAGTTTTGTTAAAGCTGTCAATTTCAGTTTGAGAGATGGCAAATATTCTGAATGTTTGTCAAGTTTGATGTTTGTTGGTTCAATAAAATCTCCTTTTATTGAGAAAAAACTTGTCCAATTGAAAACTACAAAACAATGTGAAACGTGCTGTCTATGAGAATTTGAAGATTTAGGGCATGCTTGATGACAAATGAGGTATTTGCGAATGCAAGGATTCCTTGCGACCCTTGAAATAGGGATTCCTCATTAATGATTTGTATAGCTGAGGATTTCACATCAATATTGGTGTATTTAGATGCATATAGTTAAGAAAATTGATATCGACACATAAATTCATAAAAATGAAGGGTTTTTTTTTTTTTTTTTTGAGGTGCTGGGGGGGTGTGTTTGGGGTGGATGGTTAGACGGTTTAGACCTAAAAATAGGACAGCCAAACTTACTTTTTCGGAGTTTGCCCAAAAAGCCCTGAATTCCAACTCACTCTCTCTCAATCATACAATCATATATGTAACTAGCTTGCGCTATAGTTGAGCCCCAATGGAAGAGTAATTTACAACGACTAAATTGTATTTTATATTTTCTATCAACAAAAAACTTTGTTTCAAGAGGGGGATAATTGCTCTAACATCCAGAGCTAACTGGTCTTCTAGCGTCCACCTTGATTCACGGCAATAATGAAGGGTACGGAGGTGTAAAGGTCTCATTGTGAATTTAGCTCCCCTCGTTTAAGAGACATATTTGCCCCTATATCATCCACAATGAGATTTGGCCCTTCCATGTAGTTAGAATTCTACTTAATGATAGACAAGCACGTGCTTTCCAATAACGTCGTATATTTGCTTCTTATCAGAGTCGTTTCGGACCAAGATTACTTGTTCTGCTCCAAAACCATTCACTGTATCTCCAAAATAGAGAATTGTCGGGACTTCTCCATGCAGAGATTTTTCTCTGGACTTAGGACATCATTTGACATTGGCAAGAAAGAATGTATGAGGTCGACGACACTCTGAATCTCAAAACACCATCATGTGTCCGAAAATTCTGATTTAGATGATAAATATTACAGAGACGGCACTCCTCCTTTGCTATATAATTGCACCCACTTCTCATATCTGAGAAGAATTCCTTGTAAAACAGAGATCTTATATGCTGAAATCTGAAATCATTTCCCTTGGCAACAGTTTGTCCAGTGTCACCGGCGAAAACAAAGCCTTCCTGAAAGTTTCTGCAAACATATTTGAAAAGAGCAATTTGTCTCATTGTAAGGTCCTGGACCTCATCAATATATACAGACACCCCGCTTTCTGAATGCTACACATACACTTCTCTACTTAATTTACCATCATGGGTACCACCAACCTACAGTCCACCTTTTATATGTGACTTGATTTGGGTGAAAACCAACCAAGGATCAAGCTTTTTTATCAGCTGTGTATAAAACGGAGGTCTAAAAAGGCTGAATTTTGTTTTTGAGATAAGGTCTAGAAAGAAGATAAAAAAAATGGAAATGACAAAAAGAAAGAAAGAAAAGAATTGAATTGTTGTCTTCAGTGAACACCTTGGTTTTAATAATGAAGTTTTTCTGGATGAAGGATCAATATTGCATAGCATAATCATTCAGGTTTGAATGGATCATGAGAATATAATCTGTATGTGTGTGTATTTTCATAATCGTATGGGTGTATAATTTGCGCCTGAGCTGACCCAGTTCATGGTCTGCCTAGATGCAATTTTCAACCTGATTTTTGGTCATGTTGAGTCAGTTAGGTCAGATATTGGTTGTGTTTTGTTGAGTTGGTGAGGTTGAGGGCCACCTTGTGAGATGACCAGTATTAGCCCAATTTATTCTGGCTTGGTTTCAGCATGAGTTGCAGTTCCTCATGATGGGATAGTTACTTGAAATGAATTACTTTTTTTTGTTTTTGTAAAGATGAAGTATATTTTGTTGGATTTGTGGCCTGATTTCTGCCACTGGATCTCTAATCCTCATTGATTTTAGTGTTCGCAGTTCTCAAGCAACTTAGAGGCTTTGCTTTTGTTCAGTATGATTAAGATTAAGAGATCTAATCTCATTAGAATGGAGAGAACCTGTTGGCCAGTTCGAATCAAACAAGGAAAGCATAAAAAACTCTATAGTTAGAGATAAATTCTTAATTTATTCAATTAATCCAATATTATTGAGACTCATTGCAAATTCTCATAGTTTTTGTTGTGAAATGTTGCTAGTTTATACCCTCGGGTTCTTCCTAGCTATGTCCAATGTCTAATAGATGATGATATGCCTAGGAAAAGCTAATCCCAAATACACATTTTTTTAGCAGTATTGCTCCTATCCGGGTCACACTTATAGGTAAATTTGTTTTACCAGTGAAATAAAGTGAATGGTCAATTCAAGAGAGAATAAAAGAAGACGCGGTCTAATAAAAAAGTGCTACATGAAAAAAAGTCACGCGGGTAGCTTTTGACATTTTTCTTTAATTAAAAAGAAGATGACTTTTTAACATTCGGTGGCATGAGTAAAAAAAAAAAAAAAACAGAGTTTTTTAACATTTAGTGGCACGAGAAAGTAATTGACTTTTTAAATAAAAAAGATAGGTGATTTTTTAAATTTAATTATTTTTTATTTGACCCCTTAAGTCATTGTTGACAGGGATATATTATAATTGAAATAATAAATTTCATTGAATTCGACCTTACCAAATGTATTTCTTTTGAGTCTTTTAATTGAGAGCATATATTTCCTATACTCTCTAGCAACTTTAGGTTCAATTTGATATAAACTGCCTTGGATATTTTCACCATCCATTGCAAGATATTGAAGTAGAATATCTGTGAATGTAAATCAATGGCGCACATGTCAATTCTTGTATGGGTTGGCTGAATAATACGTGTTGAATAACTAAATAAGTACCACATTTAAATAATAAAAGTAAATTAATATATAAATTAGGAGGAGCAATGGAGAAAAGGATAGGAAAGTAGTCCCAAGAGTCAGCCAAATTATTATAACTCAATTCCAACAGATATTAAAATTGAGCAAAAATATAATGTATGTCCCATGTGCTATATAATGAATTGCACTGAATATTTCGATCACCCATAATTACAAATGATCTGTAAAAGTAAATAAATAAATGTCTAACATGTAGATTCTTAAATGGGTTGGTTGAATATATAAATATGTAATAAATAACGAAATAGCCACATCATTTACATAATCCTCCTAAATTTTTATGTAATTTAGGAGGACAAATGTGGAAGAAAATTAAAGAAATTAAACCAATGAGTTTGAAAAATTATTTTAACAAATTTATTATACTATAGAAGTTAAAGCAGACGAAAATTACGGCTATATAGGCTAGAGACAACTATTCTAAGCTTAATTAAATAATTCACGTTTGAGTGGACCCCTAACTGTACCCCATTTAATCAAACGTCACTTGTAGGTTGGTGTTGATAGGCCCTAATTATGAGAAAAATAATTAAAAATTTCATCGAGTTTTTAAAATATAGTCTTTAATTCGGATTAATTAAAGTTAATTAATTATTTTCTTGAATTAAATTTATTTTAATCCAAGCACATTAATTATCTTAGTTGCTGAACAACGCAACAATATATTCATTTGGATAATCGGAGCCTCTATAACTATAACTTTAGTTAAGTATAATTTATATACTATAAGAATTTTGTTATTATAATACTGCTAGCCTTCCTATAGTTTTGATATTAGAGGCCTTGTATTTACACGCCATGAATGGTTAAGGTCGTGCCCAAAAGAACCAAAAAACTAGACTAAAATGACCCTTTGATTAGTTAAACGCTTCTGCCCCTGGCTTTACTTCATTTTTCTGTAATTAGATGGCACATAGTATCACATAGTTTTTCAAGAAAGAAAATGAGCTAACAAAGTGAATATCATTCGCACGATGATCTATTTTTTATGTTTTTCAGCAGTTTCTTAAAATATAGTATCAAATATCAATTTCCTCTTCGTGTAAGGGTTTTCTCCTTAACTTCACATGTAGAAAATTTAAATATGTAAATAAACTAAGAAATCATGAAAATAAAATGGGTTTCCAACAGATGTCTAAATTGTGTGACAATTTAAGAATAGAAACAGCATTATATGATTTGCAAATTCCAGTCCACAAAATTAATAAATAGAAATACAAATGCATATACAATGGTAAAGACAGGAATGCAGATTCCCTAATACCAAAACTACTTCTTATGAACTGAGAAATGATATAAGGGCATGAGCAGAGGAGTTTGTAGGGAAGATGAGTAGCCAGATTCAAATTGGGTCTATGCTTGACCGATCCAGACCTCGTTGTAATATACCCTGTCCAAGTACAATTTTGGGTCCACTTATGTCTAAGGGCACATTTGTGTAGACATACTTTCTGTGGAAAGGAGAAATTGCCACATAAGTAAAATCTGTGGGAAAGGAAAACCACAGAAAAGGTTTTCTGTGGCAACCAAAAATCTGTGTTTGGTGCAAAAATATTCTCTGTTGAAATGGTAATTTTCATGTTTGGTGCAATGGTGGATTCCTCACCCATTCTACCCAATTCACTTTACACAGAGTAATTATCAACAATGGTAGTAAAATCAAATTCAACATAAATTGAATCCAACAATGGAAGAATAACCAACTTGAACATAATTAACAAGAAGAATAGGAACACAACAATGATAACCAAAGAGTAGAAAAACCAAATTCAACATAATCCACAACATACCTGAGAAAGAACCCATCACAAAATCTGTTCTTTTCTGCAAACAAGAGTACTTGTTTGCCACTAGGGACGATGGAGATGGAGACCTTGTACAATCCTCGGATTTGGGTTAGGATAAGGTTTTGAATTTGATTTTAGGGTTAGGGCTGGGATTACAATTTCATTGTACTGTTAGGGCTTGGAAATCACATAATAAAAATGGGGTTCATATTTAACTTACGGTAGAGATGGAAATGGAGAAGGAGACAAAGATGGTATTGAGAGAGAAAGTGGTGGAGATGGAGGCGGATTGAGAGTGACGGGTGGAGATGGAGGCGGATTGAGAGAGAGAGAAAGAGAGAGAGATGGGTCTTTGAGATCAGATTGAGGAAGAGCGGAGAAGATGGAGACAGCTTCAAATCGTCCATGGAGATTGGGTTTTTTTTTCGCCTGAGCTTCTCTTCCGTTTTTTATCACATGCTTTCGAGGAAGACAAAGGAAACGAGCCTATAAAGGGGGGCAAGTTTTCTGAGGAAATAGAATTCCCATACCCCCACATGGGAACTGGGAAGTCTATTTCCATAGTGAGGAAGGAAAAGGCTGAGCTAGCAATAAAGTGATTCCTAGGAAAAAAACCTGCACCAAACATATGAAAAGTTTCATTTCTGCAGAAAACTGTCTCCATTTCCATGGAAATGGGCTACACAAACATGCCCTAAAGTATAACTGGATAAGGAAACGAAGTAGCTGCTGAAATTTAAAACCCCAATGCTGCCCCTATTCATATGGGTTGCTGGTATACCCTATATGAAGTATATGCATATTTTATCTCCTCCCATTTATGTGGGGATATTTTACAATTACAACCCTGTACAACGTTTCTTCCCCAGATTGCATTACAAACGATAGCAGTAATGATCATTGGTATTTCTAATGACTGAGATCTTGTGATAGGTCCACTCTTCATGTTGTCACCAAGGCTATCGACCGGTGTTGTATCTAAAAAATAACTTTGTCCTTTGCCTCCTATTGATTGTAACCGCATCAATCAGTTATAAGCCGACATTTAAACTACATTTTAATGCAGATACTTCCGTGGGCTTTCTCAAAATCTTGAAGAAGCACGAAAGAGTCGCTTAAGGTAGAATGTTTGATTCTTCTGCTACTATGCTTTTATTCTTTCCTTGCTGTTGCATGATTGATATCAAACACATTCTGTAATTCCATGTCCTAAAATTAGTTGTTTAAAATCTGTAGGAAATCTAAATTGGCATCTTGAAAATTATTCATGTCTGTACCTATAACAATGATCTCTTAAAATTGAAGAAAAATTTGAATCTCACATACCTATTGAAATGAAAGATCGCAAGCAGTACCAAATATTTGAGATTCAGGGGGAGCACTTGATATTAGAAATGGAGAGAAAGAAACAGGAGAGGGAGAGAGGAGAAGAAGAAAAGGAGTAGGTTAAGAAAGGAGAGAGACAGAAACAAAGACGAGGTTAAAGACACATCGTTTCAAAATTTGAGATGTATGAAATGGGTCCCACGTCCATTTGATGATGTGGCTTCTTATGGATTGATTTAAACTCAAAAAAACTCAAAATTGTGTCTCAACTGCACCAACTGTTTTACACGTTTCAAGAGAAAGAATATATTTGGGATTGAGTTTTAGCCATTTGGATTGCAAAGGTGATCAACTGATGGATTTTGTAGCAGAAAAAATCTCCATGACCCACCCTCCATAAATCCAAACTCCTGTAATACTGCTTTTGTAATTCCTCTGTGAAGGATGTACGTGAAGTTGTAGATTAGTCCCAGACTTTCCTATCCAAGGACATGATGTTTTCTTCTATGACCCTGATCGTTTGCATGGAATTGAATTCCTAAGAAGTCATTGTGGCCTGTTTGTTTACATAAAATTGAGTTCACAGGGATTCATGGTAAAATGGGTTCCAACAAAGGATTGTTACCAAAAAAAAAAAAAAGGATTGTTAAAGCGGTGAAGGGTAAATGGTATAAGATGGAGACGTAGATTACATTCATGCTTTGCAAGGATTTTATCTTTTCCTCTATGACCCTGTTGTATGGAATTGAATTAACTAAGAATTCATGGGGGCTTTTTTGTTATCGTGAAACTGAATTCCTGGAAAAATTGTGGTAAAATGGGTTGACACAAAGTATTCTATATAGGGATATAAACTAGTCAGTTCTGGTCTAGGTCCATAGTGGACCCGAACCCAGAACCGTTAATGAGAATGTGGAACCGGTTAACGAGAAGATGGAACCAAAACCGGTTTCCTGGTTTTGTAACCAGAACCATTAATGAGAAGATGGAACCAAAACCGATTCTAGATATGGGACAAGTCCGAGTGCAGTCATAGGTAGAGAACGATATGGAAAAAAAGTGGAAGCAGACCCGGACCCGGACCCGGACCCGTTTAGGTCATGGGTCCAGAAATGGATTCGGACCCCTTTATTTATCAGGGCCTAAATAAGGACCCAAACTTAGTTTTTAATGGATCAGAACCTCCGGTTAATCGAAGAATTGGGAACCCATTTATATCCCTAATTATGTAAGAGGTAATTTTATTTGACTCATCCACAACCGCTTCATCAATAGCTCACCATATTGGTAAAATTTAAAATTATATCATTTTTCCAATTTTTTGCCCCCAATTTAAAATCTGATTACACCGCTTGTAATAGATGTAAGTCTCATCCATCATTTGCCTGCCACAGTAATTTTCAAAGTTGTATAAAGGGGATTTTACCCAAAAAAAAAAAAACACTGTAGGGGGACATAGCACCAAACCAGCCTTTAGGGGACATAGCACCAAACCAACCTTCCTGCCTGAAATTCCTCTTTATTTTTTACCTATTTCTTCAAGACGTTGACCCTCCCTATAACAAGTGAGGGTCGACGTTAAAAAACAGTTTTTTCATCTTCTTCTTCTTCCTCTCTTCCCCAAACCCAATCCAATGGAGAAGAATAAAATGAGGATTCACCATGATATATATATGCACATATCCTTTCACAGTAGTTTGTCACATTTACAATGAAAATGAAGATATCGGTCGTCTTCTCTCTATTGATCGTCGTCATCACTGTCTCTCTTAAACCCTAGAAGAAGTTGGTCCTTTGCAGGGTAAGATGTTTGAGTTTTCTCTATTTTATTTATCATGGCAACTACTGAACTTCCTGCAATAAATGATCTCTTTTATATATATAATGGTGATCAGTTGTAATGACCTGTTTGTGCAATCAATTGATGGCTTTAGATGGCCCACCTAGGTGGGTGGAATGGAGCTTGTGGTTGATCATTTGAATGGTTTGTACATGAAATAGCACAGCCTAAAAAGAGAGCCAAGATCTCTAAAGTCTTAACCTTTTGATTTGAATTTATTAAATTTTACACGCATGAGTAGTAATACTGAACTAGCTTTGTAAGAACTCTCTCTACTTTACCCAAAAGAAAAAAAGGATCGTCTTTCTCAAAGTTTTCTGGAGATGGGGCTGTTAATGAATTTTTCAAAATGCCGTTTTTGACCTGGGCATTGATCTGATAACCTTTCCAGCCTCTTCCTGCAATATGCCATATCACTTCTTTGACTTGATTCCTCCTTTTCCGATTCCAAGCCGCTATGCAGGATGTTCCCTTCTTCTAGTTTATCCAATCATCCAAAACACACGGTTAACCAAACCTTATACCCCAATTTAAAAGGAAAAAAAAAAAGAAGAAAGGGGGTATTTTGTAATTTTATAACTTAAATAACCCCTTAACTTTTGAGCCCTAATAGTTGGAACAAAAAATGAAAGAGGGAAAAGTGAAGGATCAATGCTGTGTTTGCTGGAAAAATGGACTTTATTATTTCATTTGTCTATGTGAACATTTTAATGCTATTTTAGTATTTTAGAATTATGTAATTTGTTATCTAGGATACTTGGCTTTGACTTTTGAATATGTAGTTTGCATTTTGAAAAAATTAATGTATTTTAAGTGACAATTAACCACAACCGAACAGTCTAATACGGTTAACCACGGTTCGGTTTTTTAATGGTTTCTTAGGGTACGGTTACGGTTACGGTTTTAAAAAACCGAAAACGATAAATACGGTTTGGTCAACGGTTTTCCCAAAACACACGGTTAACCTAATCATTACACCCCTACTAAATTCTATAGTTAATGAACACATTTGAGAGAATAAGACTCTTTCACATGGTAAATGCTCATGATAATTTTTTTCCATTGGGTTCCCCACTGGATTGGATTTGGAGAAGAGGGGAAGAACGAAGAAGATGAAGAAAACTATTTTTTCCGCTTGCACAGGGTCAACGTCGATCCTTGTTATAGCGAGAGTCGGCATCAACCCTCACTAAAACTAGTGAGGGTCGACGTCAACACTCAAAAAAACAGGTAAAAAAAAAAAAGAGGAGTTTCAGGCAAGAAGGCTGGTTTGGTGCTAAGTTCCCTAAAGTGACATTTTTGGTCCACTGGCCACCTGAAGTATTTTTTCTGGTAAAATCTTCTTATATGAATTACAAGCGAAGGAGTCGACATGTCGTCACTATTAATGATATAAGGGGCAAACATGTCTTTTTATCTTTTAATTATGTCATATAAATAATTGGAGAATGAGAATTGAAGTAATTATTGTGTACGCTTTGACTGTTAGTCAATCCAGACTTTAATAAACAGACAAAATAGAGTGGCGTTTATGATGCTGTATGAAAACATAGGGAGTGTTTTCAAAAAAAAAAAAACTCTTGATGACATTGCTTTCCAAAACTACAAAGAAAAATAAAACATAAAATCAAGGGATTTTTACATAAAAAATGAAGCATAAACCTTATTTAGACGATTTTATTAAGAAAAACTATAAAATGACAAGATAATTGTTCGTACGTTTTCTTGAACGAAGTCGCCCCAGTTGACGATATCGTCAACTTTCATTGAAGAAAACGATATTCTACTCCATTTTCTTCTACCTAGTGATAGAAAGATTATGAAAATCACAGGGCCAGCTTAAGCATAAGGCAATAAAAGCCCTTGCTTTAGGCCCCCAAAATTTTAGGCCCCAACTTTACTCTACTTCCAAAAAAAAAAAGCAATAAAGTTAGCTTGTTTCTCCCAAAAAAGAAGGCCTCATAACAAATCCCTAAAAATAAGGCCCCATTTTAAACCGTTCACATTCCAGAAGGCCTCATAACAAATCCCAAAAAATAAGGCCCCATTTTAAACCGTTCACATTCCAAAAGAATTAAACTTTTCACATTCCAAAACATGAGAAAAGTTGTAGCCATTAAAACCGTTGACATTCCAAAAAAATCCAACGAACTACTCCTTCACACGGTTTATACCTTTTCACATTCCAAAAACATGCAAAAATTGTAGCCATTAAAAAAAAAAAAAAAAAAAAAAAAAACCCTTGCAATTACAACAAGTAATGATAAAATTCTTCCTCTTTATAGATTTTTTTCTGCATCTGCTTGCAATCCAAAGAGAACAATCTCCTCTGTGTTCTTATTGAATCCCTTCAATTCAAGAGGTTTTTTTTCTCCAGACCCTATTCTCCTTGCACTCTTTCCTAGTTGCGCTTCTACAATTGCTATCATGCAACTTGGACTCCAAAAAGAACTGGCTTTGTTCTGATTGAAGCCAAAAGGTATGCATTTTATATATTATTTTTTCCCCTCTTCTTTTTGTTCTTATGTGATACTTCTTTTTATAATATAATTTTGATAATATATGTTAATCATGGCTCACAAACACAAATATAATCTGCTTTTTTTTTTTCAGGTTCTAAAATCTTTGTGGCCAACACCGATAAATTGTTAAATCAGGTTCTATTGTTCTGTGCTTTTAGAATTTTTTAGATTTCCAAGCTCCTGCTCTATGTTTATTATAGTTAATGTTTATTTTATTTGTAAATATTATTAGTTATAATTTATAAATAATAAATATGTCTACTAGAAAATACGAATTTGGGTACTCAAAACTTAAACAAAAAAAAAGAATAAATGATTTAATTCAATCTCAAAAAGGAGCTCTTGATAAATTTGTTACAAGCAATAAGCAAAATATAACAATAAATAAACAAGAAATTGATCTAAATGAGTTAGAAGATAATAAAATAGTAGAACAAAAAGATATCAATGAAGATATTCATAGTAGGGAGATGCTCTTATGAGAGCATCTCTCACTATACTATGAGAGATAAAGGTGGGGGCCCTCACATTTAAGTTATTGGCATTGGATATAAATGTAAGGGCCCCCACCTTATCTCTCATAGTAAGGTGAGAGATGCTCTCATGGGAACATCTCCCTTCATAATGATATTCAAATTCTTAATTAAGAACATGAGAATATTAATAAAACAACTCATCATATTCCTACAAATATTTATGATCCAAGTCGATGGACAAATATTGATACAAAACTAAGAGATTTATTAATAGAAAAGGGCCCAATTAGAGATAATGATCTAGATTTTCCCAAAGATGAATTCTCTAGACATTTTTCTGCTATATAATATATTCGAAAATTACCAAATGGGGAGAAGCATGATAGAAAATGGCTAGTGTATTCAAAAGATTTGGATAGAGTATTTTGTTTTTGTTGTAAGTTGTTTAATTCAGATTGTAATACAAGTAAACTAAGTAATGAAGGAACTAAAGATTGGAGAAATCTTGGTGCTAAGCTTAAGAGTCATGAGACAACTAATGAGCATATTACCAACATGAATACTTGGATTGATTTAGCAATAAGATTGTCAAAAAATAAAACAATTGATAAAAATATCCAAGAACAAATTAACAAAGAGAAAGATCATTGGAAAAAAGTAATATTAAGAATTATTGCTATTGTAAAGAATCTTGGTAAAAATAATTTGGCATTTCGAGGAACAAATGAAAAGATATATCAAGCAAATAATGGAAATTTTTTAAGTTTAATTGAAATGATTGCAGAATTTGATCCGGTAATGCAAGAGCATATTCGACGTATTCAACATGATGAAATTCATAATCTTTACCTTGGACATAATATACAAAATGAATTGATAAATTTAATAGCAAATGAAATTAGAAGTAAAATTATTAAAAGAGTAAAAGAAGCAAAGTATTTTTCACTTATACTTGATTGCACTCCGGATGCTAGTCATCAAGAGCAAATGTCTCTCGTATTACGATGTGTAGATATTTCATCAAGTCCAATAAAAATAGAAGAATATTTTTTAAAATTTCTAAAAGTAGACGATACCACTGGAAAAGGCCTTTTTAATGCAATTATAGATGCAATAAGAAATCTTGAACTTGATATTAATGATGTACGAGGATAGGGATATGATAATGGATCTAATATGAAAGGAAAATGGATCTAATATGAAAGGAAAACATCAAGGGGTACAAAAAAGACTCCTAGATATAAATCCGAGAGCATTTTACACACCATATGGTTGCCATAATCTAAATCTAGTACTTTGCGATATGGCTAACTCTTGTCATAAAGATATATCTTTTTTTGGAGTTGTACAACGTATATATTCATTATTTTGTTCTTCTACAAAACACTGGAGAATTTTACAAGATAATGCACCCGATTTAACTCTTAAGTCATTGTCACAAACAAGTTGGGAAAGTCATATTGAAAGTGTTAAAGCAATAAGATACCAAGCTCCACAAATAAAAGATGCACTGTTGCAATTAGCAAAAAATAGTGAAGATCCTAAAACTAAAAGTGAAGCTAACAGTACATATGAGATTGAGAACTTTGAATTTTATTGGGCATGACAATTTGATATGATATATTATTTGCGGTTAACTCAGTTAGTAAAAATTTACAATCAAAGATATGCGTATTGATATTGCTATAGATCAATTAAAAGGTCTTACTTCTTTTTTTGAAAAATATAGAGAAAATGGATTTACATCTGCTATGATTACATCTAGAGAGATTGCGACTGAAATGTAAATAGAACCTATAGTTCGTGAAAAACGTATAATTCGTAGAAAGAAGCAGTTTGATGAGAATGTCAATGACGAGACAATACAATCTGCTGAAGAATCATTTAGAACTGATTATTTTATATACATAGTAGATCAAGCTATTTCTTCAATTCAAAGTAGGTTTGAACAGTTTAAAATATATGAAAACATTTTTGGCTTTCTATTTAATTTTAAAATATTAAAATCACCAGACAATGATAGTTTGAAAAAAAGTTGTCATAATCTCGAATGTACCTTGAAACATGACAGTTTTTCTGATATTGATGGTTTAGATTTATCTTCAGAATTGAAATTTTTAAAAGAAATTTTACAAACAGAAGAAAACACTCCAATTGACATACTTAATTATATAAAAAGACTAGATTCTTTTCCAAATGCATATATTGCTTATAGAATATTATTAACAATACTTGTAACTATTGCTTCTGCAAAAAGAAGTTTTTCAAAATTAAAATTGATAAAATCCTACCTATGATCAACAATGTCACAAGAAAGATTAAGTGGATTAGCCATAATATCAATTGAAAAGGATATGTTAGCAAAACTTGAATATAAAAACTTAATTAGTAATTTTGCATCACAAAAAGCAAGAAAAATAGATTTTAAATAAAATATTTATAATAATATTACAAAATAGAAAAGGCCTCATTTAATATTTTCGCTTTAGGCCTCAAGTTGTCTCAAGCCGGCCCTAGAAAGTCATTATATTTTTATGTCCCAGTGGTGTTCCTTAAGTAGACTCGGCAATCTTCCTTTGTTATGTGGGTCCCATGCTTAGTTTATAAGCATTGGTCGCCTCCTTCCCACGACTTTGATAGTTCAAGTTGGTAGTGTAAGGTGTACGGTCAAATGCCTAAATGAGGATTTTCTCTCAATTTGGCGGTGGCTTCAAGTGAGATTGGAAGGGATGAATGCTTTTGTGCACATTTAGAGTTTGAAGTCATTTGTTTGGAAAAATTTCGTAGGTCTTAATGCTTGTGAGCAACATGTGGGGAGCCATATTGGGCAGCCTTTAAGTAGTGAATGTGAGGTTTACTCCTATATATTGTATTGTTTACTCCTATTAATTTGCGGCCAATAATCATCTATAAAGTAAGCTTTTCATTTGATAATTTTCAGACTCTGCACATATTTATCGCCTATGTGTTTGAAGTAAAGACACATGGAATCTGCATTTGTAAGATCAAGAGTTTAAAAATATGTGAAGATTCCAATTATTGTAAATATGATAAGGTTTGAAAATATGTGCAGACAACACATGGGCGATAATTATTTACAATAATTGGAATATGATTAACATTTGAAAATACTAATCTTACATACACATGGAAGTGCCGCAGTAGTAATTATTTATATGTTCTTTCTGCAAATAAAATCCATCTGATTACACAGGTTAGAATCTGCAAAATATTATGAATTCAAAATACATGCTTTTTTGGCCCGTGTTTTAAAAGTTGAGTGTGTTGCCATGTACAAATAAACCCAGAATCTATCCTCTCTTCTGGGTTTGAAAGCACTGATGCGTCTATTATATTATACTTTTGTGCGGGACATATAAATTCTATTTTCATATATCATGCATGGAAAGAGAGAGCAAGATGGCAATTAGAAATTTCATATTCCACCTGTTCTCCCACAACATACTGTAAAGTTGGAATGGTTGTGGGTGGATTTTCTATTTTACAGATGGGACATGTAAGATGGGTTCGGTCATGGAGATGGCCAATTATTGAAAGAGATTTAGATAGTTGGAAATTTGAATGGAGTTAAAAATTATTCTCATTGGTTAGAATTTCAAAATTCAAAATTTTAGATAAAAATTTTAGATAGGCATTAGGATGAGGTAAACTGCTGAATATCTCACCTGGGCTACTCATAATCAATGAAATTTTAGATAGGGATGAGTATGAGGTAAAATATCGAATCTCTCTCATTGTGTTACTCTAAAAAAAAGTGAGTGGGACCATATTGTAAGACATTGCACTTCTAGAGAAAAATGTACTGAGGCCACGTGCCGCGTGTCGCTCCCTCACAAAGAGGACGGCTGTCAATTATATAATAAAGACAGCAAGTGATTCTATGGGAGAGCAACACGTGGCGCATCCTCAGACTTGTGAATTCATGGGGGAGCGACACATGGCGCATCCTCATACTTTTTGCAATGCCACATTCCGGAATTTCTCCTCATCTAATCTCAACAAATCACTATTATCTAATTTTCCTACAAAATAGGATCTTAAGAATCTCCAAAAGCCAACTCTCCAATTTTGAATTTTGAAACGAAATAGGATGTTAAGAATCAATAGGGGAGGAATCTTTAATTGATATCACGTTTTTCTATCCTGGTTACCATATGATGCAATATCATTAAAATCCATTCATCATTATCCCATAAATTCTCTCCTTTTCTAAGCACCATACGTTCCCAGCACAACTAAAATTTGTTCATCCCTATCCCCTACAATCCCTCTCTAGGAAGCACGGACACCTCTTGGGGGCCGGAGTGTCGGACACCGACACGCTTCAGACACTCTCCGACACGTGTCGGACACGCAAAAAAGAGTGTCTTGTTTATTTTTTAATGTTTTATATTTCGGACACGTGTCGGACATGTTCCAGACACGGGTCGGACACGTGTCGGACACGTTTGCCTCTTTTAATTGGAAAAAAAATAAAATTAGAGTAAAAAAAGGAAAAGCAAAGGGGGCTTTTTGTAAAAGCTCATAACTTAAAAGCAAAGGGGCCATCCTTCCACTGCCCTGAGCAGGCCGGGCGATGGGTTTTTGTTGTTTACATGAATCTAGAAAATATGTTTTTGCTGTTTATATATCAAATCTGTTCTTTATATCAAATAATTTTTTATTTTTTTTTATTTATCAGCTCTGCTTCTTCACCTCTGCGTGACAATTTAGAATTTAGGAATATGAGTTTACACCCCTCCATTGAACAAGATATAAATAAGCCTCTGTGGAAATATGTAACCAAGTTTGAGAAAATTAATGAAGGAGGGGGAAATATTACTTGGTTGTGGAAATAGTATCTTTTAGTATATGATTAGATATATTATTATTATTATTATTATTAATTATTAATTATTAACGTGTCCCCGACGTATCCGTGTCCTACTTTTTTGAGAAATGCCGTGTCGGCGTGTCCGTGTCGTGTCGTGTCCGTGCCCCGTGTCCGTGCTTCTTAGATCCCTCTATTATGCATCACAGTCCCATGAACCAAAACAACAAACATGAGAGGGTTTATATTTATCTCTCAACGGAAGTGCCATTGCCATCAAGGAGAGTTTTTCCTTTTTTTTATATATTGAATAATGTCACACGTAAGTTCTTTTGTATTGAATATTTGTTTCATTATTTAGTAATAACTTTTTTTTGGGTTTTTAGTTTTTTTTTTTTTTTTTTTTTTTTTATTATTTCTTCCTAAGTTACAGTTTTGAGATGAAGTCACCTGTAGCAAAGCTGCAGGGAGGAAGACAGTCACCTGTAGCGAAGGTCGCTACTGTCATATAACGGTATGAGAATATTTCAAGAAACTCGCTACTGTCATACAACGGTATGAGAATATTTCAAGAAAAAATGCATGTTTCTGTATGTGCTATTCTTGGTATTTCACTTTTATTTTCCTATGGTAAAGTTTCGGTATTTAGTTCAAAGGTTTGAAGTCATTGAAATTCTAAGCCAAAAGAGCAGCATAGGTAAAGCATCATTCCAATCAAATAAACATATTTTTTTTATTAGGGCAAATTTTAATGGCCAAAAGGAATAAAACAATTAGATAGGCCCCACCAAGATGAGGCATGCATAAAAGATTGTGGAGATTAGATAAAATATTTCCCCTGATGTTGTCCTCCACTGGACGTTGTTGTGTTTCTTTTTTTACCTATTTATAATCCTCAATAAAACTTGAAAAATCAAAGGTTGGTCAAGTGAATACTTCTCAAATTAGATTCCAAATTATAGCTTCCAAAGTGCATTAATATTATTTTTTTCTTAAAACTTATTATTTAAAGTATACTAAATAATTAATGTGACTATAAGAAAATATTATAAAAATAATTTCTCAGACTAAAATAAATTTTCAGACTAACATATTCTAAATTTTAATTTAACGTTTACATATAAGTTATAGTGTTTTAGTTTCTATCTATTTTGAAACTTAATTTGTTTTCAGAGAAAATTTTCAATTCAAAAAGCGTTTTTTGGGGGGGCTGGGCTTGGGCTTGGGCTTGGGCTTGGCACATGCTAATAGTGGGTCCAACTCTCATAGTAGTGATTTTCATTGTGTTGGCGGGGCGGGGGTTGGAGGTCCAGTAAAAGGTGAGGGTATTCATGCTGAGTTGATTGGATCATGAATAGGTGGGTCCCACAGAGCATGTAAGGAAGCCAATTTCTAAAAGTGAGGTCTTGAATGTTAATCCCTTAAAATATGCTTGAATCTCACGAGATAAAATGTTTAACCATCTATCAATCCTTTTTTATCATGCCCATTACATAGAACTTGACCAATACACACTTTGAAGTTGGGACCTACTAGATAAAGATCATAATCAAGCTACTCGATAAGATATGATACTCATCTTACATTATTTACATGGACATATGATTAAACTAACTACATGGGACTCATTGATAGAAGTTGCCTTTTTTTGCACCGCTTAATTCCGGAATTGCCCTTCTAATCTAATCTCACCAAATCATTTCTTTTATATATTTTCTATATACTCATTCAATTTACTCAATCATTAAAATATTTGCTTTTACATTTTTGTATTTTTTTCTGCTCTCCATTTTGCATTCTCTTTCTCAATCTTATAAGGTTTATTTAACATCCATGCATGGTATATGAAGCGTCAATATCAGCCTCCTCTTTGACTGCATCCCAGCGTATGTTACATAGCAGAGACAGCTCTAGCATCGTCGCCATTGATACCATAAAGAACACGGTCAGTTTGATCTCGAATATAATTCAATGTTTTGATATTGATGATTGATTTAGATTTATATATAAGATTTTTTTAATAAATTTGCCTCTTTAAAATAAGCATGCCTCCCAATTCCATTTGACAATCAATTTGTTCCTATTTATATTTAAATTTCAAATAACCTATCTCTCCGTCCAATATCCATGCCCCATTAATGGGAAGGGATAAAGGTATATGAGGCTCTCCAAAAGATGATGATTAATTCTAAATTTTATAAATAATTATTTTAAATAGAGCTTGTTTATGTACTCGGTGTTTACTTTTAACTTAAATTGGGCTTTCCCACTATGAATTAAAGGCTCTTGTTGGACGCGGGCCCTGAAGCGCTAGTGTGTGTGTGTCTATATATATATATATATATATATATCTATATAATAAGGGAGAGCAGTATTTGAATCCCTGGACATTTTGGACCCTTGGATTTATGTACATAAATCCTAGGGCTGAGAATGGATTCAAGAGCTTGGTAATTTTGTAATTATTTGAAAACAAAGGGGCAGTAACTTATTACTAAGGACAAGAGGATACGGGAGTGCCATTGATTTTCTGTGAAATTACGAAACCTGCCATTATCTTTTCCCAGAGGATATGGGAGTGTCCTTGGTTTTCTGTGAAATTACGAAACGTGCCATTTTCTTTTCAAAACTTCCTTGCAAGTAAAGATATGATTAAATACACGGCTATGATTGCAATTGAGTGATTTAACGGTGTGGAATTTGGTCCCACAACTTACCAGTTTGCCCCTTCACATATATATGCTGTTTTTCACGGATTGTGGAATCTGGGCTAACTTGGATTGTTTTGGTAGCAGATGCAAATGTGGCTTGCATGCAATTAAAGTAGACTGCTAATAGTAGTGGATCACTTTTGGTATTCAATGGTGGTTAAACAAGGGTCCAATTAGCTGGGCTATTTTACCTAAAAAAATAAAATCCGGCTGGGCTTGATTTGAAGCTGATTGATCCAATAGGCCACATAGAAAATTTGAATTAAATTTGTTAAATTATGGGCGGTGTTAGTTGTTAGGTGGTCAAAAGAAGAGTAATTAGATTTAGTTGTGCTCAGAGCGTGGTGCGCTGTGCCTTCAGGCACGGGCAATAACTAGTATATATATAGGGTATAACAAAAACCCAACCAAACACGACCCATTTTTCGATCTTGCTCTTAAATGCTGACACTGTATTTCTCCTTTTTTTTCTTGTGCACAAATGTGTGAGAGAATGGTGATAAGAAAGGGATAAAATATTTTAAATAATAACACACTATAGTTCAGCTGATTAAGAACACTAAACATCCCTGCTAGTAGGTGGAGTGTGCCTTTTCTTTCTTTCTTTCCTTTTTTTAAACTGAGGTGAGGGTTGAGTTTGAAACTCTCTGAGTCATTCTATCAAGAGAAAATGAAACCTAAAACCTAAACACACGACACACTCCCACCCACAAAAGAGGTTTTGAAACTCTGAGATCACTCCTATCAGAGAAAATGAAACCTAAACCCACCCACCCTTTGAAACCGAGTCAACTCCTATCAAAGAAAATGAAACCTGCTAAAAGTATTTGTATGAACGTGATGCATACGCACACGTTTTAATTCCCAAGTCAAGTCATCTGCATATGGGTCCAAGTCCAACTACTGTCTAGTCCATCCATAGAGAGCTTGACTGTCTGATCCAAGCTTTTACCATCGTAGAAAACTGGACGAGTCATGAACGTAACTTCGCAAGTCGAGTCCTGCTGCAAAAGCTTCTCATCGAATCAGGATCCTCTTGACCCAAGTCACCGTGGGGGGAAATCCCACTGATTCGGCCTGCGAAAATTAGATACTCATAGAGATCTAAGGTTTGGACCAATTTTAAGTTTGGGTTCAGGACCAGCCTCATGGGCTCATATTTTTTTTTTATCAGGATTTCTCACAAGAAGCCCAAAAGCATGTTAATACAACCTCACACAAGGCCCATGTATTTTGTGCTTTTACTAAAGGAAAATGTTCTCCAACCTATGGGGCCACTTGGGCCCACCTTTGATCATTACAGTGGCCCCTTTGATTATCCTGTCATACCACACTGTGGCATGAGGCCTGATTTTACTCTCATTGAGCCTCCACTAACCATTGGATTAAAACTAAAATAAATCTACTACTAACATTAAACTTTAAGGCTCGCTATTAAATCAAGGGCTAAGATAATCTGGTCGGGCTGAGTTTTGGGTCCCCTCCTTGCCAAGGAGACCTTTCACCTTCCTTCTAGTTCCCACTGATAGACATGCATTTAAGTGGGCCTCATGAAGACTGCAACTTCCCATCACTAAACTTCTTAAAACTATTTTACTTTCCACTCCCCTGTTTTTTTTTTTTTTTTTCCTTCTCTTTTTGACCAATTGACCCCTTCCATGTAGTTAAAAGAGTCATATTTCCCCCTATATCGTCCACAATGAGATTTACCCCTTCCTTTGTGGGACTGAGATTTAGCCAGTTGGATTGAAAAGGTAGTCCCCTTGATGGACTTTTACCAGTGGGGTCAGAAAATCTCGTTGACCCTCCCTCTGGAAATCTCAACTCCTGTAATACTGCTTTTGTAATTCCTCTGTGAAGGATGTAGGTGGAGTTGTAGAATAGTCCCTGACTTTTCTATCCAAAGACATGATATTTTGTTCTGTGACCCTGACTGTCTGCAAGGAATTAAATTCCTAAGAAGTCATTGTGGCCTGTTTGTTTACATAGAATTGAATCCCTAAAAATTCATGGCAAAATGGACTTCCAACAAAGGATTGTTACAATGGTGAAGAGTGAATGATATAAGATAGAGAAATAGATTATGCTCATGCTTTGCAAGGATTTGATCTTTTCTTCTATGACTCTTTCGCATGGAATTGAATTAAATAAGAAACTCATGGTGGCTTTTTTTGTTCTCATGAAACTGAATTCCTAGAAAACTCATGGTAAAATGGGGTTATATAATAGGTGATTATATTTTAGGTGAGAGTTGATTTAAAACTCTCGAGTCCTATCAAAGAAAATGAAAACTAAAACCCAAAAACAAACACCCACACCCCCAAAGAGGTTTTGAAACTCTGAGTCCACTCCTATCAAAGAAAATGACACCTACACCCCACAAAGTATCTGTATGAACGTGATGCATATGCACACGTTTTAAGTCCAAGTCTAAGTCAGCCGCATATGGGTCCAACTACTGCCAAGTCCATGCATTTATTATCGCCGAAAACTGGACGAGTCATGAACTTAACTTGGAAAGTCATGTAATTGCAACAGCATCAGCAAGGCATCTGCAATAAATAGGTGGCATGGGATTCTGTCTTGCAAATTCCACAATCCACACACCCTTTCCACTAGTAAGAGGGCTAGCAACAGTCGGCGATGGAGCTGTCGTGTAATATTTTTGTTGTTGTTGTGAGGTGGCTTTGGTTATTCTTCAACATCCATGCAACGCTTCTCATGTGGCCCATGGTGGAATCGGTTCCTACAAAAGATTCAGCAAATGCAACCGATGCACTCACTCTACTCGCTTTCAAGCATCAGCTGTGGAGCGATTCCTTGAGCACGTGAAATGATTCTCTCCCTTTCTGCCAATGGAAAGGAATCACATGCGATTGGCACCATTCTCAGAGGGTCGCGGCCATGAATCTGACTGGGCTTCAGTTGGTAGGTCCTTTGTCACCCTTCATTGCGAATCTTACATTCCTTCCTGTAATTGAACTTAGCCACACAAACTCCATGGTCAAATCCCCTAGGAACTTGGTCGTTTGTTCAGGCTTCAGTCCATTAATCTCAGCAATAACTCGGTGGGAGGCGAGATTCCAGCCAATCAGACTCGGTGTTGGAGGCTCAAAACCACTAATTTTAGATTCAATGAGCTTAGAGGCAAGATTCCTATTGAGCTATGCTTTTGTCAAGGCTCAGTACATTCAATCTTCACAGAAAGCATCCCCGCTTCATTTGAGAACCTTTCATCTCTCACTCATTTTTTGTGGCGGGTAATGAATTAGAGGGAAACATACCAGAAGAGCTTGGCCAGATTAGGAAACTAATCTTTTTCAACATAGGAGAAAATAAGCTATCTGGCACTATTCCTCCCACACTTTACAATCTCTCATATATGGCAAGAATTTCTCTCACTCAAAACCGAGTGGAAGCCTTCCATCTGATCTTGGAGTCACTCTTCCCAATCTCAGAGTTCCATGCTGGAGGAAACCGATTTACAGGACCCATACCAACCTCATTGTCCAATGCCTCGCGACTTGAAAGACTTGGATTGAGCACAAATTACTTCACTGGATTGATTCCTATGAACCTAGGAACATTGCAAGGTCTCCGTTATGTAGGTTTGCAAAGAAATCTACTCGGAAGTGGGGGAGAAGAGGATATGGGCTTTCTCTCTTCTCCAACCAATTGTAGCCTTCTCAATGTCTTGATACTAGCCACTAACCAGCTCACAGGTGTATTGCCCAACTCTATGGCCAATCTCTCTACTAATCTTCAAAGGATCAATTTAGGGAGTAATCAGATATTGCCCAACTCTATAGCCAATCTCTCTACTAATCTTCAAAGGATCAATTTAGGGAGTAATCAGATATTGGGAAGCATCACTTCACGAATAGGTAATTTGCAAAACTTGATTTTATTGGCCATGCATTCCAACTTCATGACAAGTAAGATTCTAGACAGCATTGGAAAGCTTAACAAGTTACAGGTTTTGCATTTGAGTTATAATGATTTCTCAGGTGGAATTCCATCTTCCATCTCCATCGGCAACCACACTCAATTGTCTAATTTGTTTCTTTGTGGAAACAACTTACAACGAATCATACCCTCAACTCTTAAGAACTGTCAACGACTATCAGAATTATACCTTGATCACAATGATCTAACTGGTTATATGCCGAAACAAATTTTTAGCATTACAACTCTCCGAATTCTCAATCTAGGGGCAAATTCTTTGGTCAGGTCTTTGCCAACAGAAGTAGGCAACTCAAAGATCCTTCAATTGCTAAATGTTTCTGATAACAAATTATCTGGTGAAATTCCCAAAAGCCTAGATAATTGTCTTAGTTTGGAGAAACCTTTCATAGAGCATAACTTTTTTCAAGGAGCATTTCCATCTTTGAGTGCTTTGAAAGGTATGTAACGAATGGATATTTCACGCAACAACTTCTCAGGGCAGATTCCAGACTTTCTTGAAAAGCATCGTCATCTACAATATCTAAACATATCTTATAATGATTTTGAAGGCAAAGTACCACAGGAAGGAATCTTTAAGAGTGCAAGTGCAATTTCAGTCATAGGGAACAAAAACTTCTGTGGGGAAAGTCCAGTACTGTTGTTGCCCGAATGCCCAAGCGATGGTGGTAAGGAAGAGAGCCAACACTTTCCTAAAAAACAAATGATTGTAATACTCATCGGTTCAGTCCTTTGTTCGATTTTGCTATTGTTCGTCCTTTATTATTGTTGTATAAGAAAATCCAAGAAGGTTCCACGTCCTCATTCAATAACACACACCTTGGAGGAGCAGCTTACGAAAATTTCTTATGGAGATCTTTGTAAAGCAACGGATGGGTTTTCTTCAGCCAACTTGATTGGGGTTGGAAGCTATTTGGATCACATTACGAAGATTGTGGCGGTGAAGGTGCTTAATCTTCAGCGGCAAGGAGCTTTTAAGAGTTTCATAGTCGAATGTAGGGCTTTGAAAAATATTCGGCATCGAAATCTTCTAAAAGTTGTTACTGTGTGCTCAAGCATTGATTTTAAAGGTGAAGATTTCAAAGCTCTGGTTTTCGACTACATGGCTAACAGGAATCTAGAGCAGTGGTTGCATAGAAGCATGGGTGAGCAAGATCAACCCAAGAATTTAAGCCTTATTCAAAGGTTAAAAATAGCTGTTCATGTGGCTTTCGCATTGAATTATCTTCATACTTGTTGTGAGAAACCACTAGTTCATTGTGATCTAAAACCAAGCAATATTCTTCTTGACGACGACATGAATGTTCTTGTTGGAGATTTTGGATTAGCGAGGTTCCATTCTGAAGCTACCAGTAATGTATCTCAGAACGATACAAACTCACCCGGCCTAAGAGGCACTATTAGACATGTAGCTCCAGGTGACACACTTTATCTTTCACTTCTTTTTTTTTTTACAAGCATACGTAGCAATAACCATTAATAAATTCCTTTTCTTTTAACACCATCATGAATTTTAATCTAGTAAATAAAATGATTATAGGAAGCAATCACATATTTATCAACAAATCCCCATATCTTTCTTTCACCACAAAAAAACAAAAAAATAAAAAATGACAAGGATATTGAATATGTCAAAGTTATTTATTTTATCTAATAAAATGATTTTAAACTTTGGAAAATTAAATTTACTTAAATGATTATTATTCTTTTTTAGAGTTACCCCTTTTTTCAATAAATTGACTTCTAACTCCCTTTTTTTCAATCGACTCGTACACTATTTTACAAAAGTTCACTAAATCTAACCAATCGTTTATTGGATGAATTTCTAATACTATTTTTGTTGAGGATTAAGTTAAGCACCATTTTTTAAAACTTTGTTACGAATGTCTATTCTCCACTATTGTAGTCTTGCTTCATTTACAAGAAAAATAATTGTCATTTGTCTATGAATGTGAAGTAGATGCTGCCATATAAATGACAAATGTAATGGGTGTTGGCCAAGTGGGTCCAGACCAAGTGGGTTCGGGGTCATGGGTATTTTGGTATTTTTGGGGCTTTCTTGGGGCTAAGAAAGGGTTTTTTGTATGCCAAGAACGAGTGGATTATATATAGACGTAATCTGTAACTCATGAGAGAAACATATGGTAGAAAACCCAAAGGAAAGTTGAGTTTGCCGAACCACGTAAATCTCTGTATGTGAATTTCTCTCTTCTTGTGTGGCTTGTTGATTGTCGATCAGGGTGATTCACGCTTCTGCACGCACGCGCACAACAAGGGGTGCTCAAGGAAGATCCCTTTTGAGGTTTTGTGGTTTATGTTTAGCTTAATCTATGGTATTTGCCGCTTTTGGAGTTTATTTTTTAGAATATTGTGACAACTTTATGGTACGATGGAATAAAGTTTTCTAGTACTCAAGCAATCAAACTCAATCATTGGAACACTGGTTTATTGTACCCATTGAAAAATTCTTTACTTTTGTTTACGTAGATATTAAGTCTTGCATTCTTTTTTCTTGAATTGAATCATAACTATTGAAAATATTTGGAGTCAAATAATGGCAGAGTACGGAATGGGCAGTGAAGTATCCACATTTGGAGATATCTATAGTTATGGAATCCTTCTTTTGGAAATATTCACAGGAAAGAAACCAACTGATGAGATCTTTAATGGAAGTTTAAGCCTTCATCAATTTGCTAAGCTGGCTTTACCCGAGCAAGTGATGGAGATTGTTGATCAAAACTTGCTCTCAGTAGAAGTTGAAGGTCTTAATGAAAGCCGAACTCACACAAATGCAAAAAGTAAAGTTGAGAAGTGCTTAATATCAACCATCACAGTAGGTGTAGCATGTTCTGCGATATCTATAAAGGATCGAATGGATATAGAGGATGCTATGGTCGAGATGCAATGTGTTAAGAGATTTATATCTTGGAGTTGGAATCAATGATACAAACAATTGAAGCCTATGTTGGCCAAAGGTATATCTTTTTTTTTTTTACCAGAGTAATTATTGAGATATTGTTTATTAGTATTACTAAGAATATTCAAACAGAAGGTAGCAGTGTGCTTAAAAAATATTACCTTTTGTTCTATGATGTGGTTTCTTCCCGGTGTGATTGTGTAAATATGGCCATAGACTAGGGCCATCTACAGGCATGAGTTTAACATTAATTGGACATATTTGAGCTGAGATCCCACCCTGGTAGATAAACAAGTTGTATCCTAATTCTTGAACTGGTCCATTAAAAACTTTAAACTAAAAGGGTTTTTTTTTTTTAAGGCCTGAAAGTGGAAAATGGGGTTCCACCTTTTATCAATCTAACCTTATACAAGGGCTATGACTCAATAACATGGCACTAGATAAAATGTGATCTAGACAGGCGTAATTTTGATATTCATTTTTATTATGAAAATCAAATTTTATCTACGCTCTTTAATTATCTAAAATTGAGGCCATGGAAATCAAGGGTTTGAATGATGAGGAGGTTGTGGCATACACTGAGACCTTTCCGGTGTGGACCCTATACACACGGATCTTTCCATCTCCTAGTCCCATGCCCTAGCAAGCTACCTCACACACACACACACACACACACACACACACACACACACACACACAGAGCTCCTGTGCATGCCAGGTGTTAGGGTCCATTTTCGACTCCACCGATCATTGTAGAGTGGGATGGAATGATCTAGGTGCGACCACCCTAGATATAAAATTTCAAGTCAATCCAATGATACTAACCCCTTCATCAGAAGCCTACAAGTTTAACAACTTTAAATCAAAAAAGATTTTAATAGTTGATCCAACAATCCTCTCCTACTGGATCGGTGCAAAATCCATTGGATCCATGAGATCTAATGGGGATTTCTGTAGTTCATTTGGATTGATCACTACGTGGGCCCCACATGCTGCGTCACACAATAATACCACGTGAGACAGATGCACAAGAGAAATGGGCTATATGCATACAATACATCCTCTTACAGACAATTTACATATATTGTCTTTATGGACAGCCTTGTGGGGTCCACTTGGGGCCACAACAATCATGGGGAATGTGTTCTTTGGGCCTAGCCTACCTATCGTAGTGTTTTATTTATCCATTTATGTTTTAAGCTGTATTTAGGTGGATGTTTTAATCATGGCCATCGGGGTAGTTGGATGGTCCAGATTAGCTTTAGGGTTATCTTCACACATATTTAAGCATTGTAAAGCCTTTTGGCTCCTCAATTGATGATTAATGAAATTTCATTCGAGTGATTTTGGGACTGCTCAAGTTATCTCTTCTTCCACGCCCGCGATGGGGAGTTTGGCTTGAGACCAATTTACAGGCGAAAGACTGACATATACCTTTCACCCTCCATCTCTTGTCTCTCCATCTCTACCTGCCCCACACCTAGTACTCTGCTCCGCATCATGTTGTGGGAGGTGGATTGCAAGAAAGGGAATTCATGATATTTGAAAGGTTTTATGGGACTTGGGAGCCCTAAAACTTGTTACTGAAAATGTTAGATGAATTAGTGGAAATGGAGAAAAACTTATCTCACATAGTTCAAATCCTAATGATCTAGTTGGACACCTCTTGAATTCCAAAAGGAATTGGGATAAAATTAAAATTCAATTATACTTTGATAATATGGAAGCTTTTTGTTTTTTTGTTGTTAAAAAATATGAAAGATGTTGAGGACATTCTTAAGATTTTTACTTCGTGTCACAGTGGAGAAGACAAGAGCACGGATCTTTACTAAAAAAAAATCATATCACTAATAAATCAGCTTACAAAATAAATATGAAGAACAATACTAATGAGCAAGGATGAAAATAGCGGTAGCGGCAGGCCGCAAAATGCTATGAAGCGGGCGATACGTAGCGGTGTAGCGGCGCGTTTTGAAAAAATCATCAATGAAACTGCAAAATTCTAGAAAATCCAGAATATTGGAAAATGATAGAAAATGTGTTCTTTTTAAAAAAGTAACTAAGATAAAGGGGCGCAGCGGTCCCTTCATTGTATAAGGTCCTGTATCGCTGACGCTGAATAAATAGAGTGAACAATAAGAGTTAGGTCGTAGGAATTCAATAGCAAACAAAAAGAATGAACTTCGGTGGTAAATGACCCATTTTTTAGGGCCCTATTTCCTATTAATTAGAGTGAACTTTGGTTGAGCCCTACGTCCTATTACAGTACCATATGTTTAATCAGTGTGAAATTTGGCTGCACTTTATTTTAAATAGGTTTGAAAGTTGGCTATAACACTATTCCCAATTAGAGTGAAATTTGACTTAGGTGTCAATTTCAATTAAGTAAGTAATATTTAGCTACGATATGACTTTTTTATTTTAACGTTGATGCCTCATTGTGGAGCCCACCAATGGTTACATCAGGTTCTTTAATTTTTATTATTTTGGAGTGCTTCGGGGGTCTTGTGTGATCGGAAAGTCCCCCTCAGGGTTAAAGGAAAGTATTATAAGGTGGCGGTAAGACCAGCATTGTTATATGGATCAGAGTGTTGGGCAGTAAAGCATAATCATATTAAGAAGATGGAAGTTGCGGAGATGAGAATGCTAAGATGGATGTGCGGGATCACAAGGAGAGATAGGATTAGGAATGAGGAGATTAGGGGCAAAGTAGGAATTGCACCAATTGGAGATAAAATGAGAGAAAATCGATTAAAATGGTTTGGCCATGTTAGAAGGCGTCCAATGGAGGCACCTGTTAAAAGGTGTGAAGGCATAGAGATTGCCAGGAGTAGGAGAGGGAGAGGGAGACCCAAGAGAAGTTGGAAAGAAACTATTAAACATGACCTTGCCTACATGGATCTAACGGAGGACATGGCCCTAAACAGATTTGATTGGCGTCGTCAAATCCATATAGCCGACCCCACCTAGTGGGAAAAGGCTTGGTTTGGTTTGATTTGGTTTGGTTTGGATGTCCACATTTAATTTTTTGAATGTTGGTTTTTAGTGAATGGGTTTTACATTTAATTTTTTGAATGTATTATTTTTTGGTGAATGGATTTTACATTTAATTTTTTGAATGTATTATTTTTTGGTGGATGAATTTTTAATGGTTTCTGAATGGCCCATGTAATTTTCATTTCATTTGCACCCTTCATTAGGTGGGCCCATCGTAGGCCCATGAATTACCTAATGATAGAAAAGAAGAGGGGCAGCCCGATAAGGGCATTTGCTGCCCTAGCTTCATCTTAAATAGAAAGAGGGAAACAAAAGAGAAAGGAGGGACAGAGGAGGAGAAGGAGAAGAAGCCGCCGCTGCTGCCACTGCGCTGCTGCCGCTGCCGCGGCGACGCTGCTAGTGCCTCCACGCATCAGGTATGTCCTCTGCAACTCATCTTTTTTCTTTTTTCTTTTTTCATTTCTTCCTCTGTCTCCTTTCTTTTTTTGTTGTTTGTTCAATCCCCTGATGCAGTGGAGGGGGGATGGGTTTAACACAGACCGTAATGTAGCGGCCGCTACGAGTGCGATACCCGATATTTCCAATGTAGCGTGGCGGCAGTGGCCGATATTTTCATCCATGCTAATGAGACCCTACCTAATTTTTATTAGAAGTCCCTCCCTTTGGAAGATTTCTCTTCCTCAAAGATTTTTTTTTTTTTTTTTTGGTTTGAATGCTTCAAAAGGACTATTATAGTAAGATCCTCTATCAGTTCTACGATTTTTTACATAAATGATTTATGTACCTATCTGTGACAAGTGGATAGACTCAATTGAGCATGCTCTTTTTCACTGTAATTTTGTGATAGCATTCTGGTTTGGCTTGCACCTAATTAGCTTGTTATCTCAAAATATTATGGAAAAATAGTATTCTGGATTGATGGAAAGAAGGGCTTAACTCCATTCAACTGGATCTTCCCCTCAACAACTATCTCCCTATATTATGGATTCTAGCTTTATCGTGGGCAATTTGGAAAGCTAGAAATGATTTTATATTTAGGGGCATTTGTTTTACCTTGATAAAATTATTGCACATACCAAAAGCAAGGTCTTTTTCTCTAACGATCTTAATTGAGGACAAAGTACAAAGTGTTAATGGCCCCGAGACAATTTGAGACAAGGGAGATGAAGAATGTTGTGTTGATATTTACGGATATTGCTTTTAAAGCTCCAAATGGCTTATCTGTTATTGGTTTCTTGATGTTGTATAATGGCTCTTTTCTTCATGATGCAGGAGGAGCGTTCAAAGGGCCGAAGCTTTTTTCTCGTAAAGAAGCAGAAGGAGAATGGTCCTCCTTGCACTAAAAACAAGCTAAAGATGGAGGACACTCAAAAACTCAGATTTTGTCAGATGCTTGTGAAGTGATTAAAGCAGTTAAGGGCAATGTTGATTGGTCAATTAATTCTGTCATTTTTGGATATTGTTGAGTTTGTTGGGAACTTGGATAGTTTTCACTTTAGTTATGTTCCTAGGAGATTGAATGAGGCAGCATAGTATTTAGTTAAAGCTTAGTTTTGTTAAAGCTGTTGATTTCAGTGGTTTGAGAGATGGCAAATATTCAGAATGTTTGTCAAATTTGTTTGTGCAGTTTGCTGTTTGTTGGTTCAATGAAATTTCATTTTATCCAACTGAAAACTACTAAACAACAACGTGAAACGTGCCGTCTATGAGAATGTGAAGATCTAGGGCATGCTTGATAACAAATGAGGAATTTGTAAATGTGAGGATTCCTCACTGATTTTGGAATAGGGATTCCTCTTCGACTTGTATTTTGACATATGTGCATGAAGCTTGATTTTCACATTTCACAATTTTAGCTAGGTAGGCATCACAAATCTTCGCTATTAAGTTTCTTTCCAGAACCTTAAGCCCTAAAACCTCATTTCAAAATCCTAATTCCTAACAATCTCTAAACCCTAATAAACCAACACCCCAAATAAAAAAACACCAAAAATCCAAATTCCAAACCCCATAGAAAATTGTTGCAGGGCGAGTTGCAAAGAGAGGAGTACCTGGCCGACCTCCGCTACCGCCGCCTGCCACTGCTACC
Organism: Umbellularia californica; assembly: GCA_028538565.1. NCBI lineage: Eukaryota > Viridiplantae > Streptophyta > Magnoliopsida > Laurales > Lauraceae > Umbellularia > Umbellularia californica. Next base: position 71,658,228 of record JAPQWN010000006.1, on the reverse strand, counting down.
GCCGCCTGCCACTGCCTCCGCTGCCGCGTTCTCTTTCTTCTCCTTTTCATCTCCTCCTCCTCCTCCTCCTCCTCTTTCCCTCTTCCCCTTCACCTTTTCTTCTCTCTTTCCCTCTTATATTTTTTCTTTTTGTTTCCCCATCTGTTTCAATCTAGAAGCAGCGAGAAGGGAGGCAAAACCCCCCTTTTAAGGATACATCTTACGGTGTGAGGCTGCCACTATTCTGGTCCTCTTTCTAGTTTCCACACTCACACGAGAGAGTGAGAGAGTGTTAATGGGCCATTTTTCTCTCTCTCTATGAGGCTATGAATTGTGTTGATTATTTGAGTGTTTGGATTCTAATAATGTGGCGGGGTTAATTTGATGGTGGGCCCAATTTTAATTAGAGGGAAATTTTGACAAAACGAATATAAATTGTGTTGATTATTTGAGGGTTTGGATTTTGAAATATGAATTATATTGGTGGATCTATAAATTATGATTCAATATTTAAAGATTAAACAACAGTGATACATGATGATATAATTTAGGAGGACCGTTATTTTGCTTTAAAGCGTTTACTAATGCGAAAAAAATATTTTTTTTAGTATTTCATAATATTCTGGATTTTTTGATATTTTTTTCGGTCAAATAAAAATTTGCACCACGATAACTGCGAATTACGACATGTTGACCGAGAACCGTGATGCAATGCGGTGACAGCGATAAAGATTGTGACTGCAATTTTGAACCATTTCAATACACCTATGATCAATCCAATCCCCTCCAAAAGAAATCCTTATCCCACTTTATTTGATTATAATTTTTACATTGATACACTTATCCATCAGTGCTAGATTATAATACAAGAAGTTTGCATGATATGCGGCTGTTTAACACTAAGAACCTAAGATAGGAGCAATCAAGATGGGTGTGCACATCCAAACTTATCAAACGCCATGTCTTCTATTGTTATAATGCATTTAGGTAGGCCCCAAGATCCAAAGAAAAGGAAAAGCCAGGGTGCCACATGATGTGACTTACATCGGTTCAACATTAGTGGACCCTCACTTTCGAGCTAAATTTGTCACCAATTCAATTTTATTTGAAGGCTACTGTATGGTCGACTTTGAAGTTCTCAAAATAATAGTTTACATGTGATTTTCATATTCTAGCTCACAAGTAGCTCCTGGAACACATTTCGAATCCCTAACCCTTCTTGATTTGCATAGTTTTAAGTGGGTCCCACATTCTAAGGATTCAAGCTTAGGAATGGCCTATGATGACTCATGACTAATACATCTTTCCTTAAATCCAACCAATTCTATCCAATCTCCCTCCTTCCATATTTAGTATGTGGGTTCCACCTACTGAATAAAATCTTTTCACATTCATTTACCCTAGGTGAATTTGGCACTCTCATCCAACGACTGATAAAAATTACTTGCAAAATCACTCAATATTTAGACTCCAAAAATGAAATGTAAGACTTATCTTATCAAAGTGATACTAGCAACAACGCCCCATGCTTAGCCCAGGACAAAAAGTAAGATATTACATTTTTAATTTATGAGATATCAAAATTAATTATAAACATACAAGAATATATTCATACATATTTATATAAAAACAGTCAACACATCTTCAATTATAATATACAAGTGTAATATTCACATAAGCCAATGGTCATTGCAATCCCTCCGGACAAATTTCTTCTCTACCCATTTGAAGTAGCACCAATACCATTTTAGAATCGATCAAACCGTTTTTTAGCTCTAGATTTTTTTTAAAAAAATGTATTAACATCTTAACTTTAAAAGCCATAAATTTTGAGACTTTAAAACCACATGCTAGTGTTATTTGATCCCAGTAATAATTGGCCCACCTTAGATCAATGTATATATCTCTTAATTATGAGTCCATGTGGGCCCACGAAAGTGTAATTATGGTGGGGCAAACCTAGAGTCGTTTGTCTATATAATCAGTTCAGAAAATAAGATGGTCTACCAGAAGGTCAGGTCTAATTTTGCCCATGAGATTTTGGTGGGGCAAACCTAGAGTCATTTGGCTATAAGATTCAATAAAAAAAAAACTGCAACCTTAAAACATTTTTATCACAAGCCCATCCATGAGGTGGTCTACCAGAAGGTCGGGTCTGATTTTCGTTCACGTGTGACAATCTTAGAATAGAGTAGAGCTCTATTTGGAAAATAAAAGAAAATGATATTTTTAATGAAAACTTTATCAGTGTGAACTGTTGAAAGGTGCCCCAAATATTAAAATAAAACGATGACAATCTTGAGAAGATGAAAGATAGATAGTGTTGAGAGAAAGAATAATCCATAATCAATATTGACCTAGAAAACTAATATCTATGCATAATCTATGAGTGGGTCCCACTGCAAAAATAAGTTAAATGTGTAGGGCTCACTAATTTATTTGCATCCATTAAGAAACCAACAACGGCCAATAGGCTTGCCTCCCTCCATCAGTGGGGCCCACTCTTAAAAAAAGGGGGTTAAGAGAAGGCCATTGGGATTTAATCCAATACTGGAATCTAATCTTAAAATATATTTAATACAAATTGGTGCCCACTATTGGATCCATCAATTTAGGAAAAAAAACTGAAAGGAGAGTAAATGAGCAACAATTTGGATTTCAATCATAGGCAGTGTAAAACGCCGACCCTCAATTTTCGAGTTTAGCATTGTTTTAATCATGATTTAGCTTTTTAAACAAGATTAGAGTCGATTTGACTTTGTTTTCGAGTTTGAATAGATCTTTCATAACTTTGGAGAGTTTTAAAAGACCGTTGACTTTGTTTTGACTCAACCCTTGTAAATTGTGTTTTTTTGTGAGAATTTATTCTTGGTTTCAAAAAAATTCCTATTTTTATTCCTTTTGACTCATTTTATTTTTATAAACACTTTCATGTTTTATCCATTTGGATTTGATACTCAGAAATTGTGTTTTTCGAGAAAAATGGGCAAAAATGACGATTTTCACTAAATCTGTCCATAAATTTCGAAAATTCCAGAAATTTGGGAAAATATACTTTTTGAAAACTAGATTTTTCGACGATCGTTTTGTTCTTCTTCGTCGCTTTCATCCGGGGTCCTTAAGACCATGTTTTAATCGTTCCAAGTTCGACTGCTTTGGGACCCACTTCCAAGCCATATAAATATTCTCCTATTCTCTCTCCTCCATTTTTCTTCCCAAATCCCTGCACGTTCTTGACCTAGAGTGGAGAAGAGGAGAAGCTTCCTCTTTGATCTTTTTCCCTTGAAATCATCTAGCAAGAGAGCTCCAATCTCCGATCCGACTCCGTCAATCTCTTTCTCTCTTCTCAAGCTTCGTTTGGAGTGTTTTTGGAGCCAAACCATTTCACTATTCATCGTCTTCAACCTCTTTTCTTCTTGTTCAGCTAGCTTAAGGTTGGTGTTTTCCTTCATTCTTTCTTTTCATGTTCATTTAGCTCATTTAGAGCTTGTTTTACATGTTTTCAAACCCATTTTCGAAATGGGGGTTTGCAATGACAAAAAATGTGATTTTTATGTGTTCTATTTTGGGGCTTTTATGTAGATTTCGTGGATCTTCTCTTTGGTTGAGTTTTAGTGGAGTTTTCATTGGCATTGGATTGAGGCAAGTGATCTTTATAGGATTTCTCATGTATATTGCTTGATGTTTCATTATGGTTTCAATATTTCATTAAGATATGTTTTCCATGTTTAATTTCATAATGCAAGTTATGTTATACTCTTTCAAATCATGAGTTTTGGTTTCTTCAATTGTCTTGTTAGCAATGATTTTGCAAGCTCTTAGAATCATGTTTAATCTTATTAGTTTTTATGATTTTATACTTGAAAATGTCTTGATGTCTTTTCTATAGAATGAATGGTTTATTTATGGATGGAATGATGCCAAATGTTGTAAATGTATTCCTTGGAAAGCATGTAGACTTGGGGAGTGCAGGTGGTGAAAATGTGGAAGTGAAGAAGGGAGAGAAGTGTGAAAAAAATTGAGAACCCTTGTTCTATCGGAAGTTCTACCGGTAGAAGTGCTCCAACCGGAAGTTCTACCGGTAGAGGTGGTTCTACAGGAAGTTCTAGCGGTAGAGACGCTTAAACCGGAAGTTCTACCGATAGAGACGCTTAAACCAGACCGAAATTTTACCAAAAGTACTGTTTTGAAGGATTTTTACAAGAATGAAAACTAGAATAGGTTTTAGACCTTTTCATTGACTTTGTGCACCTGGAATTCCAAAATGTACTATAACGTCTGGGGCACCAAATCTCGTTTAAACTCCGACATTTGGGTTTCAGTTCCACAAAGGTCAATGATTGGTCTTAGCCTAAACTTGATAGATTTCGTGTTTGAACTCTTGTTTTGATGCTTCATACATCATCGTGTCCTCGTTTGATTTTCAAATACAAGTTCGTTTGAAGATTTGTTTCAAGAACCAAAACTCTTGTTTTGATGCTTCGTGCATCATCGTGCATTCGTTTGAATTTCAAGTATAAGCTTGTTTTAAGACGTGTTTCAAGAATAAGAAAAGGGAATCATTTCTTAAGTTTGTTAAGCATTTATATTATGCTATTTTGCTAGTCTCGTCGTGTCGTGCTTGTTAAATGATTTCCCTCTTGTTTTGACGTGTTCTCGAATAAGTATTGCCTTGTTTTGTGCATTCATGATATAAGTGATTACCACTGAGCTTGGACTGCCCTTTTAGCTTGATCCACTACCTGGGGGTCCGTAAACAACGTGGACTGTCTGCAGACTAGTCGTGTATTATATTACACATCGTGCGTGTTCATGATCCGATTCCGCGGCCGGACACCCCGTCTACCTTGTGTGGCGTGGGATCGTGATTTTCGTGTCGTGCTTGTCATGCGTAATTACTCTTGTCATCATATATGACGGAGAAAGGATGAGCTCTTTGTGGATTTACTAATCATGATATTATATGTATTCATATATTGTTTCGTATATCGTGCATTACTCGTGATTTCTTGATAAGCATCTTGTCCATGCATCGTTTTTAAATCTTGTAAACTTGTTTCAAGTTCAATAAAGTGTTTTTAGTTATTGTTTCCTTTGAACTTTATTTTGTTTAAGCTCTTGCCTATATTGATCACCTGCCAGACCGTTGCGTCTGATATTCTTCTGCTTTGGTGCTCTAGATAGCAGGTCCTTGTTTTGAGCTAGTTCTTGTGCAGAGGGTTGTTGAGCCACAAGTCTTGCAGGCTTGTTGTGTCAGCGATGTCATGTAGACGTCATTCTTAACTCCGGAGTTACGCTACACCCTTGGGTAGTATTTTGTTTTAGCTTGCTATTTTGTGCGGCTTTTGTTAGCCTTTTTTCTTGGGAATTGTAATTAATGCACTTGTTAATTTGTAACTTGAATATGTTTGGGTAATGACTAGCCTGTTACTGTCAGCTTTGTATATCTTGATATTATGAATTGTTCCAGTCTGAGTTTGAATATGTCTATGATAATCTTATGCTAACAGATTGAGTACGACACAGAACCCGATGGATACGGATTCTGGATCGTAACGTCTTGTAGAGCTTCCGCGAAATATTTTGATGTGTTGTGAATTTTGCCATCCTCACACAAGCGGATCCTGGGGAAAAATACAACAAACCCCATACTCGCGTCCCCGAGATTGGATCCCGATTTTGGGGGCGTGACAGGTAGAGCCTACAAAACATATTTAACATGGGACCCATTAATGATTGAAGATCTAAGGAAAAGAAAACAAACCGTTGATGATTGAAGATCTAAGGCAAGAAATAGGACTCAAATTCAAACGTTCATAAAAATCTCTTATGAGAGAGGTTTTAGGAGAGAAAGAGTAGCCCTCTTTGAAAATAGAGACTTTTTAAGGATGATATGGCACCCCTCACAGCGGAGAGAGACTTTTTAGGGATGAGGTGGCACCCCGCACAACCCACCTCCCCCTTTGTTTTAATATATATAATTTGACACACCCCTTGTACTCTAGTTTCCTTAATTGGATGTGCCCTATTGGGGCCCAGATTGGATAGAAGCACCCATAAACACAAATGGCCAAGAAATGGCCTAATTTAGTGTGAAAAGGCAAGGTGATGTGAAACATTAGTTGAGCTGGCCCTGCAGAGAAAGAGGGGGCCTTGTAGTGGTTAGACACAGTGATACACCTCCCTTGCTGCGTTTAACCTTTCCATATTTAGTTTCTCCGTTATCTTTTCTAGATTTGTAAGAACTTCTTCTTTGATAAAGTTCCTATCTTTTCAAACAACTTTAAAAAGGCCCATCTATTGTTTCCCTCTACAAAAGCCTCCCTTACAATCCCACTACAGCAATCCTCATCTATGTCAGAATTCTTGCTGTTAAAATTATGGTTTTTCTTATCATTCTAGCTTAAAGAATAGCTCACACAAGTTAATTCCCCATGGTTAATAAAAGATTAATTAAGCATAAAAAATGAAGGTTTTTGGAAAAAAATAACTGTAAAATAAATTATATAAGTATGCAATCTTCATTTGTAGCAATAAATTGTAAGATAAAATGTAAAAGAATAAGATGAATTTAGGGTGTTTATCAAGAGTATCTTTTGTTCAGAAAATTATACTTTTTCTGTTTGACATGAAGTCAAAGAAGGCTTTAGAAAACAATTACTAAAGGTGTCTTTTTTAGGTTGCTTTTAAATTCAGGGTTTTTGGGAAGAAAAATCCAATTTCTTATAGCTGCATGGGACAGAATTAGAAGGTAGCAGCAATACAGTCACAAAATCCCAGTTGGGCATGTGATGTATGTGATACCTCACCCTACTAGTTCTCTGTTTCTGCATTTTTCTTTGTTTACATCTGTGCCAGAGGACTTGAAGATATTGATATAACAGGTAGCATATATACCATAAACCCATGTCAGAATTTCATCACTGGTAGTGGTTTATGGTCTTTTTGTTCTCTTGGCAGTAGTTTCTTCATTGTGTTCATTCATAGAACTTCATGCAAGAAGACTTTTGTTAATGAATATTGATTCTCTTCTGGTTTTTCTTGTTTATTTTCTTTCTAGAGGATTTTACCAGAAAATGAACTGTATTTGACCGTTGCACGAACTAATGAAAAGTATTTTCCGCTGCACAAGGTCGTTCATCCCGCCACGTTTTTCTTTCTTTCTTTTTTTTTTTCACTTTTTTTATAAGAGACAATAGCGTCGCCCAAAATATATATGGACGACGCTAGCGTCTCTCTTCACTGTATATACCCTGCCCCGAATCCAACTTTTCCTCATTCGTTTTCCCATATCCCTTTTCAGACCTGAAAGAAGTGTTGATCCCAGATGGGTGTCGGAACCGAACTCGCCGGGAACCATGTGCGTTCCGGTGTGAGATAGACCTGCGAACTCGCTGCGACTACTCTCAGATCTCTGGATGATCAAAGCAAGGGTTCCCATCTCCCTTAAATAGAGTAATCCCTAGGAGTTACTGCTCTATTAGGATACTACCTCTCATGGAATCCCACATCTCCTGATCAGCGTGGGACGTCTGCCAAACCGGGAGTCTGAACTTGATCCAAACTCTACCACCAAGAGTTTGATCCTTATCTGACTCAACCAGATCAAGACTTGTTGGGAGTTCATCCACGGCACACCGCCGGGCTCGATCTGGCGTGGGCCCAATGGCAGTCGGGCCACACAATTTTCCTAACAATCTCCCACTTGGCACGAATGCCATGGTTGACAAACGTGCCAATGTACATCAAATGTATTTGAGTCCCATACACATCACATGCCTCGCAAATTCTTTCGCGGGCAACAGTTTGGTCAGAGCACCAGCCATCAAATCCTTAGAAGGCAAATAAGAAATCTCAATTTCTCCATTCTCAGCCTTCTCCCTGACAAAATGATATTTTATCTCAACATGCTTTGATCGGCTGTTAAATTTTGGCTCAGTCACCATGGAGATGGAAGACGTACTATCTACATTCATCGAGACAGGCTGATCCTCACTGATTAAATCAATACTACTTAAAAAGTTTCTTAACCAGATAGCCTCCTGAACTGCGGTACTACAGGCTATATACTCTGCCTCGGCCGTAGACAGGGCAGTTGAGGTCTGTTTCTTGCTACTCCAAGAGATCGCACCTCCCCCCAGAGTATACACATAGCCTCTGGTTGACTTTCTATTGTCTAATTCACTGGCCCAATCCGCATCGGAATAGCCACGCAATTTCAGATCATCACCTTGATAACATAGTTGCAACTTCAAGGTGCCTTTGATGTACTGTAGAATCCTCTTAACCGCATACCAATGAGGTAATCCAGGGTTACTTAGGAATCTACTCACGAGACCCATGGTGAAAGCAACATCTGGTCTCGTACACAGCATCACATACATGATGCTTCCCACAACCTGAGCATAAGGCTTGCCCCGCATAATTGCCTTATCTTCCTCAGTCGTGGGCCCCTGTTTGCTGGACAATTTTTCACTTTTGTTAATGGGAGTATCGACTGGCTTGCACATCATCATATCAAATCGTTTTAACACAGTCTCCAAATAGGATTCCTGTGACAAAGTCAATAACCGATTCGGCCGGTCACGGGTGATCTCTATGCCCAGTACATATTTAGCCTCACCCATGTCCTTCATTTCGAATCTTGACTTCAACCATTGTTTGATTCCATTGACGGCATCCAAATCGTACCAGCAATCAAGATGTCATCCACATACAATGACAAATATAAACAATTACTCCCACTACGTTTAACATAGAAACATATATCAACAATATTGGGGACAAAACCAATTTCACTTATGGCCTGGTGAAATTTCTTATACCACTGCCTCGATGACTGTTTAAGTCCATAGAGTGCCTTTTGTAATTTGTACACCTTGTCCTCATGACTTTGCACCAAAAAACCTTCAGGTTGTTTCATGTAAATCTCTTCATCCAATTCGCCATTCAGGAAAGCAGTTTTTACATCCATTTGGTGCAATTCTAAGTCATGATAAGCCACAACCGCCATAAGGGTCCTAATGGATTGGAATTTTACGACCGGGGAGAAAGTTTCATCGTAATCAATTCCTTCCACTTGCGTGAAACCCTTGGCCACCAACCGTGCTTTGTATTTATCCAAGGAACCATCCGAATTGAATTTCTTCTTAAGAACCCATTTACAACCGATGGCCTTTCGACCTTTGTGTAGATCGACTAATTGCCACACCTGGTTCTTATGAATTGATTCAATTTCCTCTCTCATAACATTCACCCAATTTTCAGCATCATGCCCATTGATTGCTTGAGAGTAAGATGTCGGATCCAAATCCTCCACGGTTTCCACTAGACTGCAATAATCATCCAGATATGACGGATGTTTCCTTATCCGAACGGGTCTACTAAGTTCCGGTTGTTCCTCATCAAGTGGGTCCTGGCTAGGAGTTATGTTTCCAACATCAATCACGTCGGACCCCCCACTCGCTTGAACATCCTTATCCTTCGAGATCTCATAGAAATCCACCATCCGTGGTCTATCTCTAGGATTAACCGTTGGATTCTCAAGGAAATACACATCGCGACATTCCATGATTATTTTATTATCATGATCATACACACGATACCCTTTTGAATGACTTGGGTAGCCAACAAACGAGCAATTTTTTCTCGTTTTTTCCTGCAGTTTGTGTCTTTCTTATGGCGGTAACAGGACATGTACGGGGCAGCCCCAAACTTTTATATGTTCCATTTTAGGTTTGGCTCCAATCCATAACTCATACGGGATCTTGGGCACAGATTTAGAGGGCACCCTGTTCAATATATATTGTGCAGTATTAATTGCCTCTCCCCACAAATACAGTGGAAGTTCCGCGTGGCTAATCATGGACCTAACCATGTCCAAAAGTGTTCGATTTCGACGTTCAGCCACGCCATTTTGTTGTGGGGTGTAAGGGATCGCATACTTATGTATGATTCCCTCCTTTGCACAATATTCTTTGAACAACTAGAAGTGTACTCCCCCCTCTATCGGATCGAATCCGTTTAATTTTTTGCCCTTTTGATTCTGAACTTCAGCGGCATATGTTTGAAAAATTTTTAATGCCTCATGTTTATGTTTAATCAAATAGATATAGCCATATCTGCTGAAGTCATCAATGAAGGTAATGAAATATACCTCCCCCGTCCTAGTATGAACATTTAAAGGTCCACATATATCTGTGTGAATCAGGTCTAGCAATTCCGAATTTCTAGTTCCCTTTGGGAATGGTTTCTTGACCATTTTCCCACTTAGACATGGTTCGCATGTAGGGTATTCTACTTTTCCAATATCAGGTAAAAATCCATCCCTAACCATTCTACTTATTCTGTTCTTGTTAATGTGTCCTAATCTGTAGTGCCATAACAATGCCAAACCATTAACACATTCATTCACACACACAGAATAATTGGAACTAGATTTTATTGCAACTTTAGAAGTGTCCAGCAAATATAATTTGTCATGAAGCAAACCAGAAATACAAATTTTCCCATTGAGCCCAATAGTAACCTTATCAGTAGTGAACCTAATTTCAAAACCACTAGATGCAAGATGGCTGACGGAAAGCACGCTCCTCCTCATGCCAGGAGCGAAGAAGACATCTGACAAATACAGCGATTTTCCAGTTGGCAGGGGAATTTTGACTTTCCCTACCCCCAACACATCGCAAAATGTCTCATTCCCCATATATATATATTATGTTCTCCAGCTTTAAGTTATTGGAATTCAATAAAGCCTGCTTTGGTCCTCGAGATGTGCCGACTAGTACCGGAATCGATCCACCAGTTGCTCAAATTGCTTGACCAAATCATTGGAAATAAACCCAATACCAGATGCCTTGCTGATTTATTATCATATTCCCAAGTAGCATAGAAATCTTTATCTTCCTTGGAAGCATCATCAGCAGGCTTCTCATGTGTCTTTTCTTTAATAACATAAGAAAGACCCTCAAAGTGCCACAAGGCATCCATCCGACGTTTCCAAATGGGTAAGTTCCTCCCATTGAAAATATCGACCTTAGCCAGATCGTGCAGAGCAGATTTAGCAGTAGACATATCTGAAAAAAAAAAAATAAAGTCCAGATACCACTGACCGTGATCGCAGTCCAAAAAATTTCTGACCGTTGGAATGCCGATCTGTCGCGTCTACCAAATAGTGCCCGTCACCTCGAATCCACAGAATCAAACCGCTTGTCGATCGGAGGTCGGATGAAGTAGTTCCGGTCGGTCAAAGTTTCTGTTGACTGATGAGACCGGGACCCGCGTTCGCTGACGTCACTGTACCAGCGCTGCTACAGATTCTTTGCAGCGACATGGGCCGGGTTGAAGATGGGTCGGGTTGGATCGCTGGACTGACCCAACCGATAGACAACAACACAAGAACTTTTTTTTTTTGAAAAATGCCCTTTGCTTTCACTAGGGGTGTAACGGTTCGGTTAACCGGTCATTTGGGGAAAACCGTTAACTGAACCGTAACCGTGGTTTTCTATAATTCAAAACGGTAACCGTAACCGAATCTATAAAAACCGTGGAAAACCGAACCGTGGTTAACCGTATTAGACGGTTCGGTTACGGTTAATAACCGTGGAAAAAAAGTATTGATTCATTAAATAAAAGTGTAAATATTTATTGTATTGATCAAGAAGAAAAGGAATGAACTCCATGACTAGGTATCACCATGACTAAGTATCACTGTTCCTTCTTAGTCAAGTTCATGTTGGTCTTCCTGGATTTGTAACATGATCTTCAGATTAATTGAGAGTAATCACTCTTTGCAACATCAACAGATCACACCCAAGAAATAACTTTCTGATATAAAAAAAATGTCCTAATTAATACATGAAAGAGAGAGAATTAAAACTTGGAGAAAAAATTATATTCATCATACCAAACATATATGATAAACAAGTGAAAGATCTTGCACCCAATTCTCCCCAAAAGAATCCCAACGTGGCCCATTCCCCAAAAGAAAAAAAGAAATCCAAACATGATCCATTACAACAGAATCAAACACATCAAAACAAAAGGAAATAAATGAAATAACAAGGTGCTATGATCTTTCTACATCACAAGATCACACCCAACAAAAACCCAATTCAGCCACTGGTCTTCTTCTCTACACCTGAAAAGGCCAAGGCCAATCACTTCTCATCTCCTCCTCCTGCACCTTAGCACTCCTTTTCATGGAACTCCCACTCAAATCCCCTTGCACATATGCATAGTACCTCAACACAAATGCCAGCCCCAACACCACCCACTCCAAGCAAAACATCAAAATGCAGAGCCCACCTGCCAATTTCAAAATCACAGCTTCTGGGCGTTGAATCAAAGGGAGGAGACCCTTGATTCAAAAGAAACCCAGACCCAAATGGGTACTTGAAAACAAGGAAAGGGAAGATTCAAGAAACCCCCATATATTAAAACATTTGAAGACCCAAATGGATGCCCAGAACAGCAATCAGAGACACCAATCAAGAAACAGAGAGAAGAGAGAAGCAGTTCTCACCGGCAACGTCGTGGCCATCATAGATCCCTCGATGGACGGTCCCAAACGTCCCTCTGCCAATCACGGTCTTGATCACAAGCTTGGTGGGGTCAATCTCCCATTCCTCTCTAGAAATCCTCTCCTCCTTTGTTCCATCCTCTCTCTTCTTCTCCAACGTCCATGCCCGATTGAAATGCCTCTCCAGCTGATCATCTAAGCTCTTCAGGCCGATCTCATCGGCACTCAAAAACCCATCACTGCTCTCCTTCATCTCTCCAATCTTTTTTCCTTTTTTTTTTTTGACCTTTCTAGATGCCTATTGTTGAAGGAAATGGAGAAACGGTTGGTGGAGAATGCAAAAGGGTGAGTCCAACAAAAACCTACTTGGGATTGGGATGAGGTAAAAATCAGAGCTTTTGGGAGTGAGAAAAAGTGCCTTTACATGAGCACTAAGGAGATGGAGAGGGCGGTGGGCGATGGAGAGCTCTAAGGGAGAGTGGAGACGCTGAAAGGAGATGGAGGCTGCTGGGAGTTGAGATGGAGAGGTAGGGTTTGGGAGTTAAGATGGAGAGGAGGGTTTAGATTATATCTTATGAATAAGAACAATTTCAGTTAGCCCCCCTTTTTTTGTCTTTTATCTGTAAATGGTACGGTTAACCGAACCGTATCATACGGTTCGGTTAATAACCGTGCATTATTACGGAAAACCGTAATCGAACCGAACCGTGCGGTTTTTGGATTACATTAACAGTAACCGTAACCGAACCGTGAAATACGGTTATTAACCGCGGTTCGGTTCGGTTCGGGTCGGTTAAACGGTTTTTCGGTTTTTTTTTACACCCCTAGCTTTCACGCGTCCCAAGGCTGGGAAAAAGACACCAAAATTGTGGCCGGCAACTGTTCCAACTTGAGATTGAAAAAGGACGGTTGTGAAGGACAACTGATGGAAAAGTTGTAACTTTATTCCTGTTGCCAACACAAAAAAAAAAAAACTTCCTGTTCCTTCCTTCGGTCGCTGTGCCCGAGGAGAAGTCCACCGTCTTCTTCTTCGTTGCGCTTCTGTTGCATAACAAAATATAGCCGAGAAAAATACGCGATGAAGAGTTTGTAGATCCGACGATCCACAGCCTTATCGCAAGATCAGAACCTTCAAATGCACAGATCAGGCTCTGATACCAATTGAAAGAAGTGCTGATCCCAGATGGGTGTCGGAACCGAACTCACCGAGAACCTTGTGCGTTCCGGTGTGAGATAGACCTGCTAACTCGCTGCGAATACTCTCAGATCTCTGGATGATCAAAGCAAGGGTTCTCATCTCCCTTAAATAGAGTAATCCCTAGGAGTTACTACTCTATTAGGATACTACCTCTCCTGGAATCCCACATCTCCTGATCAGCGTGGGACGTCTGCCAAACCGGGAGTCTGAACTTGATCCAAACTCTACCACCAAGAGTTTGATCCTTATCTGACTCAACCAGATCAAAACTTGTTGGGAGTTCATCCGCGGCACACCGCCGGGCTCGATCTGGCGTGGGCCCAATGGCAGTCGGGCCACACAATTTTCCTAACAAGACCTTCTCTATTTCTAGCTACTCCACCATGATATAGCTTTTCACCTATATGAAAAATGAAAAACTTGTATTCACAACTTTTCCACCTATAATAACAGAGGTAAATTTATATTCGCAGCTTTTCCACCTATAATAACATTAAAAACTTATATTCGCAGCTTTTTGAAAGAGAGAAACCGATCCTAACTAAATATACATTTGGAACCCATTAATTAGAAATAGAAATATTATACTATTATTAACATGAACCCTAAGATCGTGAACAGCATGATAATCACGTGTAGGATTTAGTCTTAAATAAATTAAAGAGTACCTCCAGACATCCTGATGCAGAGAGCTTTCTGATCCTGCAGTCTAGTGCTGTTGCTGATTGATGCTGTGATCCGTCGAGAAAGAGACTATGTGAATGGTTTCGGTTTCTCTTTCCTTGCCTATAAAACCTTAATGTGTTGATTTTCGTGAATGCCTTTGTGATTGACGAAAGGCTTTGTTTTATAGGTGAAAAGAGGACCGAATTTCCAATTAGGGTTTCCATAGGCTTAATCTCAACCATCCATCAAGGTAGAGTTTGTTATGGAATACATCTCATTAAGAAACCTTTTTGTGTAAGGAATAGCATGTATCCTAAGAAAGCAGATTTCCTATAATGACCACAATTCGGGAAAGGAAAGGACTTGTGGTCCAAGCAATGGGCTTAAAGATAATTTCCTTACAGTCTCCCACTTGGTCGATAGGAAGATCCTTTAGTGTTTTCAATATTAGGAATCATAAGGTGCGCATTATATGCTAAACATTTCTTTAGTCGGTTATCATAAGTGTCTTGGCTAATTCAGTGGTCAATGGGAGTCATGGCGTGCACACATTATTTTGCAACATGCTTACTTCCATATACTACAACAGTGACAACCTGCATAACTAGACCGTAATAGGAGATATACGTAATTGTCTCATCATGTCTATGTTGAAAGACTGTTTCTGTTTATCATTCATCCACACATAAAATGTACACAATGGAAAAACAGAAATAGCAGATGTAGAGTTGCATTAAGAGCTCAACAAATGTCAAATATAAGTACAGAAATAAAAGGCAGAAAATGATAATTAAGAACTATCTTCAAGACCCATGCTTTCAGTATGTCCTTGAAAGGTCTTTGGAGGTAGTCCTTTCGTGAATATGTCTGCGACCATGAAATCTGTACGTATAGACTCAATGACAAATTTCTGTAATCTAACATCTTGTTTCAGTGAGAGATATTTAAGGTCCATGTGTTTGGATCCCTTAGATATCCTGTCATGCTTAGAGAAGAAGGTTGCAGCTTCATTGTCACAGTAAAGGGTTAATGGCTTAGAGATGAAATTCAAAGCTCCAAACTGAGAGATAAAATTACGCAATCATGTTCCCTGAATTGCAGCCTCGTAACATGCTACATACTCAGCCATCATGGTGGATGAGTAAAGTAACTCGGATTTCTGGCTTTTCCATGATATTGCACCTCCACATAAGAGATACACATAGCCAAGAGTGCAAAGTCTGGTGTCAGGACATCCAGCAAAATCTGAATCTGAATAACCAGTCACCTGTAGGTGACTTGATTTTCTGTATGTGAGCATGTAATTCCTTGTTCCCTTGAGGTATCTCAGTACTTTCTTTGCAGCTTTCCAATGAGCGATTCCTGGTTTACTCTGAAATCTTCCGAGCATGCCAACAGCATGACTAATGTCAGGTCTTGTACAGACCTGTACATACATCAAACTCCCGACAAGAGAAGCATAAGGATATTTTGCCATTTCTTTAAGTTCCAATTCGTTCTGTGGACACTGCGAAAGATCAAGCTTGTCTCCTTTATGCAGTGGAATAGGACTAGAGGAACATGTCATCATGCCAAACCTCTCTAGAACTTTGTCAATATATGCTTTCTGAGACAATCCTAAAATACCAAGTGACCTGTCACGGAATATTTCTATTCCTATCACATAGGAAGCCTCAATCATATCTTTTATTTCAAAATGCTTAGAGAGATAGTCCTTTGTTTGATGTAATAAACCAAGGTCGCTGCTGGCCAGTAATATGTCATCAACGTACAGAACCAGAAATATGAACTTACTCCCACTGATCTTGAGGTATATGCAAGGGTCAACGATGTTTTCTATGAAATCGAAGTTAGTAATGATTTCATGAAACTTTAGGTACCATTGCCTCGAAACTTGTTTCATTCCATATATTGATTTCTTAAGTTTGCAGACCATGTCTTCCTGACCTTCAATGATGAAGCCTTCAGGTTGACGCATGTAGACTTCTTCTTCCAAGTCTCCATTAAGAAAGGCAGTTTTCACATCCATTTGATGTAACTCGAGGTCATAGTGAGCTACTAAGGCCATGATAATTCTAAGAGAATCCTTCCTTGACACAGGGGAAAAAGTCTCAGTATAGTCAATACCTTCTTTCTGATTGAAACCTTTGGCAACAAGTCTGGCTTTATGGCGTTCAATATTGCCTTTGCAGTCGCGTTTGGTCTTGAAGACCCATTTACAGCTAACTGGTTTGTGTCCTGGAGGCAATTGAACAACTTCCCAGACTTGATTTTCATTCATAGATTTCAATTCATCCTTCATGGCATCAATCCATTTACTAGAATTAACATCCTTAATGGCTTGTGAATAAGAAACCGGGTCATTAATTGTCCCTTCTCCAGATTCTACTTGGTAAAGCATGTAATCATCGGAAATAACTGATCTCCTTTGTCTTTGAGACCTTCTTAATACTGGTTCCTCTGGTGCATTATCCATATGTTCATTGGCGACAATCTCATTATGGAGTTGTTGATCATTTATTGGATTTTCCTCATTGTTAAATGGTTCAACAACGAGAGGATTGCCAACATCTTTCGGAATAGAGGGTAAAGGGATAGGTACCCTGATTTCCTGAATGATCACATCTTGAGGTTTATTACTCCCACTGATTTCGCCATTCTCAAAGAATCTAGCATTACCGGTTTCAACAATTCTTGTACTATGGTTAGGGCAGTAAAACCTAAATCCTTTGGACTTTTCTGGGTAACCTATAAAGTAACCACTGATCGTTTTAAGGTCCAATTTCTTTTCATGTGGATTGTAGACTCTAGCCTCAGCTGGGCAACCCCAAATTTGGAGATGTCGTAAACTAGGTTTCCATCCTTTCCACAGTTCAAAAGGTGTCTTTGGAACTGCCTACTGGGAACTCTGTTCAAGATATAAACAGCTGTGCGTAGAGCATCCATCCACAAGGATATA
Organism: Umbellularia californica; assembly: GCA_028538565.1. Classification (NCBI taxonomy): domain Eukaryota; kingdom Viridiplantae; phylum Streptophyta; class Magnoliopsida; order Laurales; family Lauraceae; genus Umbellularia; species Umbellularia californica. The sequence goes on along the minus strand of JAPQWN010000006.1, from coordinate 71,640,906 downwards.
GGTAAGTTAGCATGACTCATCATTGATCTAACCATTTCCATGTATGTACGATTTCGCCTTTCAGCTACACCATTCTGCCATGGAGAACCAGGCGTTGTGTATTGGGCAACAATTCCAAGTTTTTGGAGAAGTTTTGCAAAAGGTCCAGGATGTTGTCCTGTTTCGTCATACCTTCCATAAAACTCACCACCTCTATCTGACCTTATGATTTTCACTTTTCTATCTAATTGCCTTTCGACTTCAGTAATGAATACTTGTACAGCATTCACAGACTGAGATTTGTCATGCAACAAGTATAAATAACAGTAACGTGAGTAATCATCAATAAAGGTAATGAAATACTTTTCTCCTCCAAAGGTTGGAACATTAAAGGGTCCGCAAATGTCTGTATGTATTATTTCAAGAAGCTCAGTACTTCTTGTGGCTCCTTTCTTTGTGTGTTTTGTTGTTTTGCCTTTAATACAATCCACACATACATTAATATTAGTAAAATCTAGATCCTAAAGGACACCATCTTTTACTAATCTTTTGATTATTTCACTGGATATGTGACCCAGTCTTTTATGCCACAAGAAATAAGAGTCGAGTTTGGATGACTTTCGTTTTGTTTCCTTAGAATGTAGGGTAAGTTGGGTTTCAGCAAGTTGACTATCAAGATGAAACTTGTATAGCCCATCAATCAAAATTCCAGAACCAATACGACTAGAATTTTTAAATAAACTGAAATTACCATTTCCTACTTCAAATGAGTAACCAACTTTATCAAGTACGCTTACAAAAACCAAATTACGGGAAAGAGACGGAACATAAAGAGTTTGACATAAGTCTAACTGATAACCGCTATCTAAAACAAGACGAAAAGTTCCAATAGCTTCAACTGGAGCTTTGTCTTTGTTTCCCATGAAAAGGAAGTTCTCACTTGGGTTTATGGTTTGGATCGTAAGGAATCCCTGCATTGAATTGGAAACATGAACATTAGCACCAGTGTCAATCCACCAAGCATCAGAAGAAACATAAGTAAGATTTGATTCGAAATAACTTACGAAACCCATAGGGTTACCTTTCTTTTCGAACCATTCTTTACGTTTAATGCAGTCTGCCTGAAAATGTCCAGGTTTCTTGCAAAATTTGCATAAGTTTTCCTTCTTTTTCTTCTTGGGGTTCTGACCAGCCTCATTAGATCTGAGTGGTGCCCTTTTCTAGCCTGAATTATGCTTTTTCCCAGTTTTGTGTCCAGCTCCTTGAATGAAATGAGCTACTTTAATTCCTTGTTGGTTCAGCCTGGCCTCCTCTTGAACCAGTTTGTTAGCCAATTCATTCATTGTCCACTTGTCCGTAATAGTGTTGTAGTGAATTTGGAAAGGCCCGTACTGAGGAGGTAAACTGTTTAGGATAAATTGGACGAGAAACGCCTCATCCACTGATAATCCCAAATTCTTTAGTTTAGCTGCATGGTTGGTCATCTCAATGACATGTTCATGCATTAATCTGGTGCCATCAAACTTTATGGTTGTAAGATCTGCCATTAGTTTCCCAGCAAGGGATTTGTCTGCAGTCTTAAACCTAGCTTCAATGGCCATCATATAGTCCTTAGCATTCTCAGGTGTAGGAAGGGATGTTTTTATGTTGGTGGCAATAGTCATTCGCAAAAACATAGTGCTTAGTCTGTCAGACCTTTCCCAGGCATTAAAGAAGGTTGTTTCATCAGGGGTACTTTTATCAGTGAGTGAAGTTGGCTTATCTTTACGAAGAGCGATATCCAGTTCAAGTACCCCCAATGTAAACTCAACTTGCTCTTTCCATTCTGAGAAGTTGGTTCCATTGAGCTTAGTGACAGAGGTAGCATGCGAAGTGAGATTAGTGGTTGCAAGAACTGCAATAGAGATACAACAATAAGGCTTTAATAAAAATAAGACAACACACGCATAATATATGAATATATACGACAAAATTTTAGGTGCTCCTGTGGGTAGTCACTATAATTTCTATACATTATACCATCTAAGGTCGTCATATTCAAGGTGATGTAAATGAGTGATGTTAATCTTAATTAGGAACAAACACTCCTTAATTATTGTTCAATCGTATGAGTATAATCCGCCTGTGGGCGACTAAATGCTTCATACCCTCTTGAACAATATGTAATGTAAACATCATGATGGTACTTTTAGGGCCAAATTTCAGTATTTAATTGTTAGGGTCACTGTGGTGAGACCTAACCCTAAGCATACAACTTTGGTGATAAAAAAGGCTTAATATAAATATAAACATTATATATATATTGCATGCATTCATGATAGATCATTCATTGTATGAAAAGTACTGATAAAGAGGCCGAGCCCCGAGGGCTGTCCTCCGGCTCTTTGGGGCTGAAAGCCCCATGCCTCAAAATTTTTTTTTGAGGCATTATATCATCGATTACGAAGAAACATGCTAATGATAATCAACATAATACGGAATAATTATGAAAATATGATCCAACTATATGGCCTATTTTCAGTCATTCTTTTCGATCATCTGTCTTTATCTTCGACTGCTTTAAAACGCCATCTTCAGTCTCGAAACAGCATCATTTTCAATCATGACGTATCAGTTACAAATCTCCTCCATTATTACATCTAATTTTTACTCACGCAGGAGTTTATACATAATTGAAATTTCAAAACTTAAATAAATCACGATCAAACAGTCGTGCCCAAATTAAAAAAAAATTTGCGGAATAACATAAATATAAACCATTCATGCGGGCCAAAATAGTTGGATCGATAAATTGCTGCAAAATAGAGTCAGAACGGATCTATATTCGCCGATTATGGCGATGCATAATTATCCTAATTAATGGACGATCATGTGTTCTAAAACCATGCTCTGATACCACATGTTATACTATTATTAACATGAACCCTAAGATCGTGAACAGCATGATAATCACGTGTAGGATTTAGTCTTAAATAAATTAAAGAGTACCTCCAGACATCCTGATGCAGAGAGCTTTCTGATCCTGCAGTCTGGTGCTGTTGCTGATTGATGCTGTGATCCGTCGAGAAAGAGACTATGTGAATGGTTTCGGTTTCTCTTTCCTTGCCTATAAAACCTTAATGTGTTGATTTTCATGAATGCCTTTGTGATGGACGAAAGGCTTTGTTTTATAGGTGAAAAGAGGACCGAATTTTCAATTAGGGTTTCCATAGACTTAATCTCAACCATCCATCAAGGTAGAGTTTGTTATGGAATACATCTCATTAAGAAACCTTTTTGTGTAAGGAATAGCATGTATCCTAAGAAAACAGATTTCCTATAATGACCACAATTCGGGAAAGGAAAGGACTTGTGGTCCAAGCAATGGACTTAAAGATAATTTCCTTACAAGAAATGGATTTTAGACATTAAAAAATAGAAATAGAAATGTCAGCAAAGTCCATTCAAACAAGGATTTGAAGTCATTAAATATCATAAACAAAAACCCCAAAAGCTTCATCACAGTGGATTTGAAACCCCAAACCATTCAAACCACAAACTTCAACGCTACTCAACTCGAAATGGATTATTGGCAAGGAATACTAAATGCCACCAACCATTTGCTTCATGCAATTGATTTGAAGCCATTAATAACAAAACACACAACCAGTGTGGAAGAAGAAGGAAGGAGAGAACTGAAAAAATGAGAGCAAATGAAGGTAACTAGGATTTACAAATAACTTGAGCAATGCTAGCGTCGTTGTTCTCAAAGTTAAAAAAAAAAAAACACAAACCGTGCCTAATGGACTACGTTTGTACATTGGAAAATACTTTTCATTATTTTGTGCAACGGCCAAATACAGTTCATTTTCCTGTAAAATCCTCTTCTTTCTACTTATCTTTATAAAGCTTGATTAAATGTGGGCAGGTGTTTGTGTTACTCAAAAGGAACATTCAGAGAAGATAGAATAAAGAAGAAAATAGTGAATCCAGGTCAGAATCCTAGATGGGTATACGTTATACTTGGTTTATGTTTATCTTTAATGCATGATAAAAAAAAAAAAAAAAAATCTGGCTATGGGTTCTGTTATTCTCCATTGGCTTTGTTTCAGCTATTTTATCTTTTTTGGGAAAATTTCAGCTCTTTTATTGGTGTTTGTTTCGCATACTCAGTCATTTAGAGTTTTTCCCGCCCTCTTTCTTTTGAAGGATGCTCTTCAGACCCAATGTCCTTCTATAGGGGGGCCACAAGCATGGCAGTTTGTTTATATAAAATTGAGTTCCCAAAACTTCACAATAAAATTGGATCCAACAAAGGATTGTTAAAAGTGGTGAAGGGTGAATAATATAAGATGGAGACATAGATTGCGTTCATGCTCTGAAAGTATTTGATCTTTTCTTATATGCTGCATGGAATTGAATTGACTAATAACTCATGGTGGCCTTTTTGTTATCGCGAAACTGAATTCCTAGAAAAATCATGGTAAAATGGGTTGAGACAAAGTATTATATATAGGGATGCAAACAGGTTGGTTCCAGTCTGGGTCCATAGTGCACCCGGACAAAAAATCGTTAATGAGAAGGTGAAACCGAAACCATTAATGAGAAGGTGGACCAGGAATCCGAACCAATTCCGTTGTATGTAGATGATGATATGGATACTAAATATGATTTTAAGGAGGGATTCTTGAAAATTGAGTTAATATGTAGGGTCCTGGGTCCACGGGTCGAAAACAAGGCGGAACCCGCTTAGGTCATGGTTTCCCAAATGGATCAGGACTCATTTACTTATCTGGGCTTAAATAAGGACCCAAATCCAGTTTTTAACAGGTCGGAACGTCCGGGCACTTGGAGAATAGGTAACCATTGACATCTCTAACTATATAAGAGATGATTTTATTTTGACTCATCCACAGCAGCTTCATCTATGATGGGCTCCCCCAATAGCTCCAATCACCATATTGGTGATTTTGAAATTTAAAATTCTATCAGTTTTCCAATTTTCTGGCCCCAATTTAAAATCTGATTACACCGCTTGTAATAGATATGAGCCATCTGATTATCGGGGCTCAGTCTCATCCGTCATTTGGCTGCCACGGTGATTTGCATTTTCAAAGTTTTGAAAATTACAAGCAGAGGAGTCAACATGTCGTCACTATTAATGATATAAGGGGACAAACATGTCTTTTTATCTTTTATTTATGTCAATAAGAAATAATTAGAGAATTGGAACTGAAGTAATTATGTTGTACATTTTGACTGTTAGTCAGTACAAATTTTTATCAACATGCAAAATAGAGTGGCTTTTATGATGCTGAATGAAAATATATAGAATTTTTGCGAAAAAGAAAGAAAGAAAAAACTCTCGATGACATAGCTTTCCAAAACTAAATAGAAAAATAAAGCATAAAATTAATTATTAATATGAAAATATGGAACTGAATCTGATTGAGGTAGGGGTATAGATATGGGCCTCATGTTTTTTCTTTTTTAAATGTCATAAAAGGTATGTTTGAATATGGTGGAGCTCCTAAGTCCTAACAACATAGGCGAGCAAGGACTCAAGGGCATAACAAAAGCCCAACCAAATACGGCCCATTTTTCGTTCTTGCTCACAAAGTACTGACTGTAGGAAATAAAAAAAGGAAAAAAGAGTTTTAAATAATAAGTAGCTGATCGATTAAGAACTCCAAACATCCCTGCTAGTAGGTGGAGAGTGCCTTTACATTCTTTCTTTCCTCCTCTTTTTTTTCTCTTCTTTCATTGAGATGAGAGTTAAGTTTGAAAGAAAATGAAACCCACCCCCACCCCCACCCCCACCCCCACAGAATTTTGAAAATCTTTAGTCCGCTCCCAATCCTTAAAAACAGGAATAAAAGTATTTGTACTACACCGATACACACGTCTTAGGTCCAGGTCAGGTCATCTGCATATGGATCCAACTACAGTCTAGTCCATGCATTTATTATTGTAGAAAACTGGTCGAGTCACACACACCCCCAACCTAACAAAAGAGCAAAAATATTTGTTACGAACGAATCGAATTGTTTGAGTCGGTGTAGGTAAGGTGATCAAAAGTGGACCACCATTCAAGATCCATCACATAACTGCGGGATAGCTTCAGCATGCTGCCCGTTCTCAAAGTCACGGTGGTTTTCCCTCACCATACCGGACTCTTCTATGAACGTGATGGATAGGTACACGTTAAAGTCCAAGTCAAGTAATCTGAATAGGGTCCAACTAGTCTCCAGTCCATGCATTTATTATCGTAGAAAATTGGACCGGTCACACACACCCCAACTCTATAAAAGGACTAAAAGTATTTGTACGACGTGATGCATACGCACACGCTTTAGGCCCAAGTCAAGTCATCTGCGTGTGGGTCCAACTACTGTCTAGTCCATCCATTTATCATCGTAGAAAACTGTAACTAACTTCCCAAGTCAAGTCATGTTGCAAAAGCATGGCATCTGCTATAAATAGGTGGCAAGGGAAGGGATTCTACATTGCTAAGTCCATACTCCACACCCTTTCCCGAGTTCTACTCAACTGGTAAGAGAGCATCGGTTGTTGATGGAGCTCTCATGTAATATTGTTGTTGTTGTTGTGAGGTGGCTTTGGTTACTCTTCTTCACTCATGCAACGCTTTTCATGTGGCTTGTGGTGGGTTCGGTTACAACAAAAGATTCAGCAAATGCAACCGATGCACTCGCTATACTCGCTTTCAAGCATCAGCTTTGGAGCGATTCTTTGAGCACGTGGAATGATTCTCTCCCTTTCTGCCAGTGGGAAGGAATCACTTGCAGTCGGCGCCATTCTCAGAGGGTCGTGGCCATGAATCTGACTGGGCTTCAATTGGTAGGTCCTTTGTCACCTTTCATCACAAACCTTACATTCCTTCGTGTAATCGACCTCAGTAACAATAAACTCAATGGCCAAATCCCCCCAGAAATTGGGCGTTTGTTCAGGCTTCAGTCTATCAATCTCATGTACAATTCAATGGGAGGGGAGATTCCAGCCAATCTGACTTGGTGTTGGAGGCTCCGAACCATTAATCTTAACTTCAATAATCTAAAAGGCAAGATTCCTATTGAGCTAGGCTCTTTGTCAAGGCTTCGTACACTCTATGTTGCCGGAAACAATCTCACAGGAACCATCCCCGCTTCATTTGGGAACCTTTCATCTATCACTAACTTCTCTGTGGGGCGTAATGAATTAGAAGGGAACATACCAGAAGAGCTCGGTCAGATTAGGAACCTATTCTTTTTTAGCATACAAGAAAATAAGCTATCTGGCACTGTTCCTCCCACACTTTACAATCTCTCATCTATACGTGTCTTTTCTATCACTCTAAACCGACTGAGTGGAAGCCTTCCACCCGATCTTGGAGTCACTCTTCCCAAGCTCATTATGTTTTATGTAGCAGGAAACCGATTTACAGGACGCATCCCAATCTCATTGTCCAATGCCTCGAGACTTGAAAGACTTGATTTGAGCACAAATCAATTCACTGGATCGATTCCTATGAACCTAGGAAGGTTGCAACGTCTCCGTGATTTAAAATTGCAAGGAAATCTACTCGGAAGTGGGGGCGACGAGGATATGGGTTTTCTCTCTTCTCTAACCAATTGTAGCCTTCTCAACACTATGTGCATAACCAACAACCGGCTCATAGGTGCATTGCCCAACTCTATAGCTAATCTCTCTACTACTCTTGAAATTATCAATTTAGGGAGTAATCAAATATTTGGAAGCATCCCTACAGGAATAGGTAATTTGCAAAACTTGATTTTATTGGGCATGGAATCCAACTTCATTACAGGTATGATTCCAGAGAGTATTGGAAAGCTTAACAAGTTACAAGGTTTGAATTTGAGTTATAATGATTTCTCAGGTGAAATTCCAACTTCAATTGGCAACCACACTCAATTGTCTGAATTGTTTCTTGGTAGAAACAACTTACAAGGAATCATACCTTCAACTCTTGAGAAATGTCAACGACTATCACAATTATACCTTGATCACAATGATCTAACTGGTGATATCCCAAAACAAATTTTTAGCATTACAACTCTCCGAATTCTCAATCTAGGGGCAAATTCTTTGGTCGGATCCTTGCCAACGGAAATAGGCAACTCAAAGAGCCTTCAATTGTTAAATGTTTCTGATAACAAATTATTTGGTGAATTCCCCAAAAGCCTAGATAATTGTCTTAGTTTGGAGTACCTTTTTATAGAGGGTAACTTCTTTCAAGGTGCATTTCCATCTTTGAGTGCTTTGAAAGGCATGTTACGAATGGATATTTCGCGTAACAATTTCTGAGGGCAAATCCCAGACTATCTTGAAAAGCTTCGTCATCTACAATATCTAAACCTATCTTATAATGATTTTGAAGGCAAAGTACCACAAGAAGGAATCTTTAAGAATGCAAGTGCAATTTCAGTCATAGGCAACAAAAAGCTCTGTGGGGAAAGTCCAGTACTGTTGTTGCCAAAATGCCCAAGCAAAGATGGTAAGAAACAGAGCCAACCCTTTCTTAAAAAACAAATGATTGCAATGCTCATTGGTTCAGTCTTTTGTTCGATTTTGCTATTGTTCGTCCTTTATTATTGTTGTATAAGAAAATCCAAGAAGGACCCATGTCCTCGTTCAATAACACACCCCTTGGAGGAGCAGCTTACGAAAATTTCTTATGGAGATCTTTGTAAAGCAACTGATGGGTTTTCTTCAGCCAACTTGATTGGGGTTGGGAGTTACGGATCTGTCTATAAAGGCTATTTGGATCAAATTTTGAAGATTGTGGCAGTGAAGGTGCTTAATCTTCAGCGGCAAGGAGCTTCCAAGAGTTTTATAGTCGAATGTAAAGCTTTGAGAAATATTCGGCATCGAAATCTTCTAAAAGTTCTTACTGTTTGCTCAAGCATTGATTTTAAAGGTGATGATTTCAAAGCTCTAGTTTTCGACTACATGGCTAAAGGGAATCTAGAGCAGTGGTTGCATCCAAGCATGGATGAGCAAGATCAACCCAAGAATTTAAACCTTATCCAAAGGTTAAATATAGCTGTTGATGTGGCTTCCGCATTGAATTATCTTCATACTTGTTGTGAGGAACCAATAGTTCATTGTGATCTAAAACCAAGCAATATTCTTCTTGATGACAACATGAACGCCCTTGTTGGAGACTTTGGATTAGCAAGGTTCCTTTCTAAAGCTACCAACAATGTATCACAGAACAATACCAACTCACTTGGCATAAAAGGAACTATTGGATATGTAGCTCCAGGTGACACTCTTTTTCTTCACTTTTATTTTTACAAGCATAATTAGCTATAACCATTAGTAAATTCCCTTTTCTTTATTGCCATCATGGATTTTAATCAAGTAAACGAGTAAATAAATTGATTATTGGAAGCAATCACATAATTATCAACAAATCCCCATATCTTTCTTTCACCACAAAAATAAAAATAAAAATGACAAGGATAACATGGAAAACTGGGACAATATATATTAAAATTATTGAACTTGTCAAAGCTATTTATTTCAATTATTAAAATTATTTTATACTTTGACAAAGTAAATTTACTTACTTAAATGTATATTATTCTTTTTTTGGAGTTGCCCTTTTTTCAATAAATTGATTTGTAACTCCCTTTTTCAATCAAATGACTTGTACACTATTTTACAAAAGTTCACTAAACCTAACCAATCATTTATTGGATGCGTTTCAAATATGACTTTTGTCGGCGATTTTTGTTACGCACTAATTTTTTTTTAAACTTTGTTAGGAATGTCTATTCTTCACTATAGTAGTCTAACTTCATTTACAAGTAAACAATTTTTTTCATTTGTCTACAAACGTGAAGTATATGTTGTTGTATAAATGACAAATGTAAGGGATCTGTTTTGATGGTTTTGTAGTTTATATATATTTAGCTTAATCTATGGTATTTTCTGCTTTTGGAGTTTATTTGTTAGAATATTGTAACAACTTTATGGCACGATAGAATAAAGTTTTTGAGTACTCAAGAATTCAAACTCAATCACTGGAACATTGGTTTATTATGCCCATTGAAAAATTCTTTACTTTTGTTTTCGTAGATAGTGCCTCTTGCATTATTTTTTCTTGATCTAAATCATAACCATAAAAAATATTTGGAGTCAAATAATGACAGAGTACGGAATTGGCAATGAAGTATCCACATTTGGAGATATCTATAGCTATGGAATCCTTCTCTTGGAGATATTCATTGGAAAGAAACCTACTGATGAAATCTTTACTGGAAGTTTAAGCCTCCATCAATTTACTAAGCTGGCTTTACCCGAGCGAGTGATGGAGATTGTTGATCAAAACCTACTCTCGGCAGAAGTTGAAGCTCTTGATGAAAGCCAAACTCACACAAATGCAAAAAGTAAACTCGAGAAGTGTTTAATATCTACCATCACAGTTGGTGTAGCATGTTCTGCGATATCTATAAAGGACCGAATGGACATAGAAGATGTGACGGTGAAGATGCAACGCATTAGAGATTTATACCTTGGAGTTGGAATCAATGATACAAACAACTAAAGCCTATGTTGGCCAAAGGTATATCTTTTTTCACCTGAGTAATTATTGAGATATTGTTTATTGGTATTACTAAGAATATTCAAACAGAAGGTAGTGTGCTTGAAAATTATTACCTTTTGCTCAATAAAGTGGTTTCTTCCTGGTGTGATTGTGTAAAGATGGTTGTAAACTAGGGCGAGTTTAACATTAATTGGACATATTTGATCTTAGATTGGACTCGACAGGCTTAGATCCCACCCCGGTTGATAAACAAGTTGTATCCTAACTCGAAAACTGTTGCAATGAAAATCTTAAACTAAATTATGGAACATAAAAGTTTTTTATTTTTTAAAACAAAGACTTGAAAGTGCAAACATATTTGTGGGGTTCACCTTTTATCGATGTAGCCTCGTACAAGGACTATGACTTAATAATATGGCACTAGATAAAATGTGATTGACAGTAGTAATTTTAATATTCGATTTTATCATGAAAGTTGAATTTTATCTAAGGGCTTAAATTATCGAACATTTAGGACATGAAAATCAAGGGCTTGAATGATAAGGAGGAGCATTTTTTCTGGTCCCCTTCTCTGTGACTAACGTTCTAAATAGGTGGCCCTACAAAGATTCCCCCTAGAAGAGAAGTGGGCATTTTTTTACATATGTATATAGTACATGCATCGTACATACAAATACACACCGACACACACACATATACACGTACATATACACATACACACAAAAACATAATAATTACATGCCACTGATATCTTGTGTGCCTTGTGCTAGGTGGTAAGCCGTACGTCTAGGGCCCCACTAATCAATGGGATTGTAGAGGTTTGAAATATTTGGATAGGCCCTACATATGTATAAAATTTAAGTCCTCATTAGATCATCCTAACACCCCCACACCCCACACCCTACCACCAAGTCTTGCCCCACAAGTTCATCGATTTTATTTAAAAGGACAGTCGATCCAATAGTTCAATCCATTCGGCGCGGTATAAAAGAAATGGGATTGATAACTATCAGGGTTGTGTGTGGGGTCCATTCGATGCGTGATCAGGTGATTTCACTTAGAGATGTTTAGGTAAGACCCATGGAAAACGTATGCACTTTATAGTTTCTGCAAGCATGTACATATATGCATATATGCTCTATATATATATATATTTTTTATCTATGGCCAATTTTCCCGTGCATTAACTTCTCACGGACCTTACTATGCGAGGTAGGATTTGAGGCCCACTTGATTCTAATCTGAATGGACCATCCAAACCCCCACCCCTACAGGTCATCAAATCCCATGGGTTTGCACTGATGTGAATGGACTAAACCATTAAGGGTCATTTTTTTTTATATATAAAGCCATTAAATTTGTGTGTGACGGATGTATGGGTTAAGGGCAAGAGATATTGACCTGAAATTTGATGTGTGGACCTTATAAGCATGGATCTTTCGATCTCCTGGTCCCATGATCTGTGGGGCCCTAGGTGGGACCTAGTAAGCTTCCTCGTACAAGAAGAGGGAGAGGGAGAGGGAGAGACCCTACCTAATGTTGATTAGAAGTCCCTCCCTTTGGAAGATTTCTCTTCCTCAAAGTTTTTTATTTTTTATTTATTTATTTTTTATTTTTTTTAAATGCTTAAAAAATTATTATAGTAAGATCTTCGATCAGTTCTATGATTTTTTACTTAAATGATTTATGTAATGATTTATGTACTATCTGTGAAAAGTGGATGGATTCAATTAAGCATGCTCTTTTTTTTTTTTTTTCGCTGTAATTTCTTGAGAGCATTCTGGTTTGGTTTGCACCTAATTAACTAGTTATCTCCTCATATTCTAGAAAATGGTATTCTGGATTGATGGAAAGAAGGGATTGACTCCAATCAACTGGATCTACCCCTCAACAACAAGCTCCCTATATTACAGATTCTAGCTTATGGTGGGCAATTTGAAAAGCTAGAAATGAATTTATATTTAGGGGCATTTGTTTTACCTTGATAAAATTATTGCACATACCAAAAGCATGGTTCTTTTCTCTAATGATCTTAGTGAGGATAAAATGCAAGGTGGTAATGGCCTTCATACATTTCGAGACAAGGAAGATGAAGAATGTTGTGTTGATATTTACGGATGTATCTTCTAAAGCTCCAAATGGCTTATCTGCTTTTGGTTTCTTGATGTAGTATAATGGCTCGTTTCTTCATGATGCAGGAGGAGCGTTCAAAGGGCCGAAGCTTTTTTCTCCAAAGATGGAGGTTACTCAAACATTCAGATTCTGTCAGATGCTTGTGAAGTGAATAAAGTAGTTAAGGGCAATGTTGATTGGTCAATTAATTCTGTAGTTTTTTGATATTGTTGAGTTTGCTGGGAACTTTGATAGTTTGGACTTTAATTATGTTCCTAGGAGGTTTAATGAGGCAGCATGGTATTTAGTTAAGCGTAGTTTTGTTAAAGCTCTCAATTTCATTGGTTTGAGAGATGGCAAATAGTCTGAATGTTTGTCAAGTCTGTTTGTGTAGTTTATTGTTTGTTGGTTCAATAAGATTTCTTTTCATTGAGAAAAGACTTATCCATTTGAAAATCACTGAACAGTGTGAAACATGCTGTCTATGAGAATGTGAAGATTTTAGGGCATGTATGATGACAAATGAGGAATCTGAATATGAATTCCACCTTGAGGATTCGTGTTGCTGAGAATTTCACATCAATATTGGTGTTTGTAGATGCATATAGTTGAAAAAATGTTGGTATCAACATGTAAATTCATAAAAATAAAGATTTCAAAATTCTATTGTGGGGGTGGGGGGACCTAAAATGGGGCAACCAAACTAACTTTTTCAGACTTTATCCAGAAGCCCTTGATTGTTCAACTCACACACTCTCAATTGTACAACCATGTCCGTAACTAGCTTGACCTATAGTTAAGGACCAATGGAAGAGCAACTTGCAACAGCTGAAATTGATCCTATTTCCTATCAAACAAGAACTTCGTTTCAAGGGGAATCACAGAGTAGTCTTTTGATTTTAATGACAAGCACAAAAGTTAAAGTAAAATTTACAGAAATAAAGGATAACATTATTCATTTGCAGGGCCCCAAAGGCTGGGTCATTCCACTCTTAACTGCCAGGTCATCCTAAAACTTTCATTAGTATATATAATTGTGTACCCCAGCCCAATTCAGAGTTTCAAGGCTAAGTCCGAATCTATGCTTTTGCTGACTTAAAAAGACCCAATTGTGGTTTCAGTGGGTTTCGACTTGCTGCATATATATGCCACTATTTTGACATATGTGCTTGATTTTAATTTTTCATGCCAGCTAATGTACCCTCTAAGTAGCTTCTTTTGAATGAAAAGAAAAGAAAAGAAAATAAAAGCTGAGATTTTATATAGTTGGCAAATCTTGATCGGATGAAACAGTATCTCCCTGATTGAACGAAACAGGGGATCCGAGCTCCATTTTAAATCCCTGGCCCTCCGTGATTTGCATGCTTTTATATAGACCCCACAGCCCACAGTCTAGTGTTTCAAGCATAGGAATGGCGTATAATGAATGATTCATGACTAATACATTTTTCCTTAAATCCACACAATTCTATCCAGCCCCACTCATTCCATATTTAGTATGTGGGTCCCACCCATTGAACAAAATATGTTCACATTCATTTGCCCTTGGTGAATTTGGCACTCTCATCCAACTATAAATAAATATTAATTCCAAAATTATTCAATATTTAGACTCCAAAAATAAATCTTAAGATCGAGTTATCTGATCAAAGTGATATTTGACACACCCTTATACTCCAATTTCCTTAATTGGATGTGGCCTATATTGAAAAGTATTTCCGCTGCCTCTACTAACACCTTGAGGTTTTAGTAGGAATGACTAGCTAAAAAAACTTACGATGGTATCAGAGCAAACCGGTCGTGAGTTCGAATCCCAAGAGGAACGACTCGGTCAAAAAAAGAAAAAAAGCGTGTCGCCAAAAGTGCGCCGCTGGACCTTGAGGTTTTGGTAGGAATGGCTAACTAAAGAAACTTAAAACCCTAGTGGCGCCTAGATAGGATAGAAGCACCCATAAACACAAAATGGCCAAGAAATGGCCTGTTTCAGTGTGAAAAGGCAAGGTAATATGAAACATAGTTGAGCTGGCCCTGCAGAGAAAGAGGGGGCATTGTAGTGGTTAGATACACCATACACCTCCATTGCTGTATTTAACCTTTCCATATTTAGTTCCTTCGTTATCTTTTCTAGATTTGTAAGAACTTCTTCTTTGATGAAGTTCCCATCTTTTCAAACAACTTCAAAAAGGCCCATCTATTGTTTCCCCTCTACAAAAGCCTCCCTTACAATCCCACTACAGCGATGGTCATCTATGTCAGAATTCTTGCTGTTAAAATTATGGGTTTTCTTATCATTCTATCTTTGAGAATAGCTCACACAAGTTAATTACCTGTGGTTACTAAATGATTAATTATTAAGCATAAAAAATGAAGGTTTTTGGGGAGAAAATGTTTGTAACATACCCCATCCATCTCGGTTATTCGTTGAGGCGAGATCAAGTCAGGTGATTTTGTAAGTAAATAAAGGGGAATCCGCTGGGGTAAGATTGAAGTTTTTCGGTTATCATCGTAAGGCTTTGTCCAAGTTCCTCATTAGAAATATCTAAGTCTTGACCTTGAGCTTATAAGTCAAACACCTTCTTAATTCGACATGATGCGTTTTAAAGCTATGTGCCCCGAATCCAATAAGAACTTTGAAGTTAAGCTTAAATGGTTTAAGCAATTCGAGATAATTGGAAGATAAACTGATTGACTTGAAGACAAAGAAGGCTTTGAAAAACAAATACTACAGGGGTCGAGGTTGCTTTTAAGACAGAATTAGAAAGCAACAGCTATACAATCACAAAATCCCGGTTGGGTATGTGATGTATGATGTGTGTGATGCCTCACCCTATTAGTTCTCTGTTTCTTGTTTCCATCTGTGCCAGACAACTTGAAGATATTGATATAACAGGTAGTACACCATAAAATCTGGGAAGACAACAAAAACTGGGCAAATGAAACCGGTGAAGTCCGGGATATTGAAATCAGGAGTGTTAGGGAGGATCGAGGAAGATGATGAAGACCCTTTTCTCGGTGAGGACCTCCCTGAAAGATTCAAACAAGAGAAGCTTGGTGTAGCTACAATTCTCCAATGGTTAAGCCTCTTTGTCATCTTGGCAGCTCTAGTTTGCAGCCTCACGGTCCCGTTCTTAACTCGAAAGATGGTTTGGGATTTGCATCTATGGAAGTGGGTTGTTATGGTTTTGGTTCTTATATGCGGACGGTTGGTCTCTGGTTCTCTTATAGAGAGAAATGCTTCCTTTTTCGAAAGCGGGTCCTGTATTTCGCCTATGGCGTGAGGAAAGCAGTTCGGAATTCCCTGTGGCTGGGTCTAGTTTTGATTGCCTGGAACTACATTTTCGATAAGTAGGTTGAAAGGAAGATGAAAAGAAAGATTTTACCCATTGTAAGATTTTGGTGATTATAAAATTTAGAATTCTACCATTCCCCAATTCTTTTGGCCCCCAATTTAAAATTTGATTACACCGCTTGTAATAGATATGAGCCATCTGATTAGTGGGACTCAGTCTCATTCGTCATTTGGCATTTTCAAAGTTGTATAAATTACAAGCTGGGGAGGGCCAGGACCCGGGAGGCAACATTTTTTTTTTTTTTTTTTTAATTTTTTATAACGCAGGGTTCCCAGCCTTTTGGGTCAAAATAATCACTACAGACTCAAGAAATAAAGTCGGGTAAAATTTTCTTGTGGCCCCAGTGTGGTAGTGCAGTTTCAAACCCACAATCTATGTGTGCAAACCGTAATCCTAGGCCAACTGAGCTATCGCTCAGGTTACCCACAAGGCAACATGTTGTCACCATTAATGATATAAAGGACAAACATGTCTTTTTATCTATTAATTAAGAGAGCTGCTACCTACACACTGCAAAATACTTTGCACACCCACTTTTTTTTATATAAAAAATCCTAAAGTACCCCTCCCTCTCTGTCCCTCTCTCTCTCCCTGCTCCGGCCACCTTCGCCCTCCCTCCCTCTCCCTCTCCCTCTCCCTCTCCCTCTCCTTCTCCCTGTCTTTCTCCCTCCCTCGGCGATAAGGGAGGGAGAGAGACAAGGAGAGGGAGAGGGAGAGAGACAGGGGAGAAAGAGAGGGTGGCGGTGGTCGGAGTCGGGTGGAGCAGACAGAGGGAGAGAGAGGGAAGAAGAAGGAAAGGGAGAGGGTGGTGTGGGTGGAGGTGAGTGGCGAGCAGGAAAAGGGAGTGCGAGGGAGGGCAAGCGGAGGTAGAGGTGTAAATATGGGCGGGCGGCTCAGGCCCAGCACGGGCCCAACACGAAAAAACCGTGCCTGGGCCGTGCTTGGGCCCATTGACTTGGTCAACGGGCCGGGCCGGCCCGGCCCGGAAGCCCTGATGGGCCGTGCTGGGCCCAGGTCCCCCAGGCCCGAGGCACGGCAAGGCTAAAATCCGTGCCGTGCTGGGCCAATGCCCAGAGCCCGCGGGCGGCCCGGCCCGGGCACGGCCCGCAGAGAGCCCAACGGCTCTTTTTTTCAAAAAATCCCCCCCACTTCCCAAAAAAAGGTCTTTTTACATTTTTAACCCCCTCCAACAGCTATAAACGGTCATATGGGAGGGTATTAGTGTCTTTTGATCATTTTTTACCATTATACCCCCCAACTGCTATAAAACGGTCATATGAGGGGGTATTTTATGTCATTTTATCACTTAAGAATTCTATAAATAGCCCTTATTCCTCTCATTTCTCTACACTCATCTACTCTCTCATTTCTCACACTCCCTCTAAAGTTGTAAGGCTCTAAGCTCTCTTAAGTCTCATTCTAAAGTCTAAGCTCTCTATACAAAGTTTTCTAAGAAGTGAAGAGTGAGGGTGACTTCTCTAAAGTGGAGGATTCAACTAAGAAGAACTTCTCCATTAGCTCTCCCTTTCAAGTTTCAGCCTCTCTCATAAAGGTATTTATTTTCTTTAATTTTGAGTTTTACTTAGTAATAATATACATAGTAATATTATATATTAAGTCACATCTTCTCCCCTTTCTTATATAAATTATCACAAAAAACACATTACACATAATTATTTATCAAAAAATTTTTTATCTTTTATTTAGAAAAATGGCTGGACCATCACAACCTTTCAACCTTGACTTCTCTCTAAATGAGGAAGATCCTGGATTTATTCATTTAGATCAAAATCAGGACATAGAAGTAGATAGCAATAATCCCCAAAATCCAGCATCGTCTTCGGTTGCTGCAACTAAAAAGAAGAGAAAATCAAGATTGACTTCTCATGTATGGAATTGTTTTACTAAAGTTACTGTCCCATGTCCCACGGGAGGAACAGAGGAAAAGGCACAATGTAAAATTTGCAAAGATCTCCACAGTGCCAAATCATCAAGTGGCACTGGCCACCTTAATAGACACATGAAAAAGTGTCTAAGCGACCAAGCGAAAAACGCTAACGATGAGGGAAAAGGTGGGAGCCGTGGGATGGTTCAAACACAACTTTCTCAAACAGATTCATCTGGCGGTTTAGGAATTTTCAATTATGACCCTACTAATGCTAGATATCAACTTATTAAGTATATAGTTTCTTCCCATTATCCATTTGTACTTTTCGAAGACCGATGTTTTGAAAGATTTTTGAGGTCTGCCTTTGTTCCTTCATGGCAAAGAATATCTAGAATTACTGCTAGAAATGATGCAATAAAAACTTTTTTGAAAGAAAAAGAGAATTTAAAAAATGTTTTTGAAAATATACCTGGAAAAATAGCTTTAACTTCAGATTTATGGACTTCCAAACAAAATCTGGGGTACATTGCAATCACATCACATTTTATTGATAGTGATTGGGTGGTGCAGAAAAGAATAATTTCGTTTTCTATGCTAGAATTTCCACACACTGGTGCTAGGATAGGGTCCACCATCCTTGAAAAACTTAGAGAATATAGAATTGAAAATAAAATAATTTCTATAACTTTAGATAATGCAAGCACTAACAATGTCGCAGTAGAGTTAATAAAACAATCAATTCAACTTGATTTAAATGGAGATCTATTTCACAATAGATGTGCATGCCACATCATAAATCTTATTGTACAAGTAGGGGTGAAATTAATTAGAGATGATTTAGAGACTATTAAATGGATTGTAGGATACATTTTTTGTTCTCCCTCGCGAAAACAATGGTGGAGGGACATATGTGTAAATTTGAATCTAAGACCAAAGAAAATATCATATGATGTAAAGCATAGATGGAATTTTACCTATAAAATGTTAAAAGAATCATGTGCCTATAAAATGGCACTAAATCAATATTGTCAACTTTATTTGGAGCATGAAAATATTTTTATAAGTGATGATAAATGGACCCTTCTTGAGATAATAAGAGATTTTTTAGAAGTTTTTCATGATGCAACATTGTTTTTTTCTGGGGTATATTATCCCACATTAAATTAAGCTTTATCCCATTTTTTTGAAATAAGTATTACTTTTAAAAAGTATAGAGATTTTCCAATTTTTCAACTCATGTGTATACAAATGGAGGCAAAGTTTTCATCATATTGGAGAATAGCTCCTTTAACATTTTGTATAGCTGCTATATTAGACCCTAGATTGAAATTACAAGGTGTAGAAACCCTTCTTGATGAAATAAACTCTAATATGAATACAACTAATATAAATGACATTACAACAATTAAGACAAAATTAGAAACACTTTATTTGGATTATGCCACCCGATTAGGTAGATCCATAGCACCCACGGTCCCAACAGGCCCTCCCCAAGTACATAAAGGAAAAAAGAAGGCTATTTGGAGTATTTTGAAAAAATCTCATGGAAGTAACTCCTCTTCTTCCGGAGGATCTTACAACCTTAATGAATTAACAATGTACTTGGGGAGCGATCCTATTGTGGTCGAGGATGAAGATGAAGATGATTTTGATCTTTTGGCATGGTGGAAATCATTCGAAACTAAGTTTCCCGTGCTTTCCGCCATAGCCCGTGATATACTAAGCCCATGTTTGGCATCTCTATTTCATGCCTCTATTTCTCTAAATGTCTAAATTGGACAGAGGTTTAAACAATTAGAGCGTTTGGTACAAGATTCTAGACTCTGTCCGCTTTAGACATTTAGAGGCAAATCCTCTAAAATCCAAATGCTCCAAAAATGGGCAGATGAGAAATAGAGCTTTTGGGTCTTTAAATATAGAGGCAGGGTATTTAAAATAGATTCATGCGTCATCAAGTGCGTTTTTTTATATTCTAACCTCTTTTTTTAATGGCTCTTTTTTTAATGGCTCTATTTTAGATGGATGTATAAAAAAAAGAGTAGAGATGCCAAACAAGCCCTAACAATACCAGCGTCTACAGTTGCATCAGAGCAGGCATTTAGTGCAAGTGGGCGCCTTATTGACCCTAGGAGGACTATGCTCTCAGAAGAAACCGTTGAGACCTGCATGTGCTTACGGGATTGGTATCAAGCACATGATAGGGAACAACACCTCGATGATGATGAGATCGAGATAGAAGACGAGCTAGCAGGGTTACATATATCATAGTATAATTTTTTTAGAATGTATAATAGGCTTTCAACTTGTAATTTATTTTTTAGAATGTATCATAGGTTTGTAAAGTTGTAATTTATTTTTTAGAATGTATCATAGGTTTCTAAAGTTGTAATTTATTTTTTAGAATGTATCATAGGTTTATAAAGTTGTAATTTATTTTTTAGAATGTATCATAGGTTTTTAAAGTTGTAATTCTTTTTCATTTATTAGAAAGTTTGAATTTTATTATATATATTGATCCAAGTTCAAACTTGTAATTTTTTTGAACTTTTGTAACTAAAATTTCAAGGAAATACAATTTATTTGATGTATTTTTTCAAAACATCATTAGTGTTATTCTACTTGTTATTTCTCTTAATTTCTTTATTTTAGTGAAATTGGTCCAAGACATATTTTTTAAAGAACCTAAAAAAAAGACATAAAGAACCTAAAAAAAAAAAATTAAAAAAAAAAATATTGTGGGCCGCCCACGGGCTGCACGGCCCAGGCCCGACTAGGGCCCGGCCCAGCACGGCACGACCAGAGTCGTGCCCTGGGCCGGCTGGGCTGGCCCCTGAGCCCTTGGGCCAGGCACGGCACGGCCCGTGTAATTACGTGGGCCGTGCCGGCCCGGCCCGGGCCCGGGCTGGGCCCTCCTTCAGTGGGCCGTGCCGGCACGGCACGGCACGGCCCATATTTACACCTCTAGGCGGAGGTGGCCGGAGCAGGGAGAGAAGGAATGAGAGGGAGAGGTGATTTCGGGTCTTTTTTTTTATTAAAAGTGGGTGTGTGCCAAGTATTTTGCCTGTGCAGGTAGCAGCTCTCTTTAACTAAATGAAAAAGGTCAATAACTCAAAAAAGAAATAATTGGACAAGTGAACCGATCGTAATTATTATTTACAATTTGACTGTCAGTCCACCCACGAGAGATTTTAATAAACATACAAAATAAAGCACGAAATTAATTCTTGATGAACATGCTGGAGAAGCCAAACACATTATTATATTATTTTGAAATAGCTTTTCAAAAGTAAAAATAAAAAATAAAGCACAAAATTAATTCTTAATATGAAAATATGACATCAGTTGAGATTAAGGCTTTGATATGGGTATGAGCATGGCCCTATGGTTTGGATTGTCAAAGGTTTGTTTGGGGATGGTGGAGCTCCCTAGTCCTAATAACATATATGGCCATTCAGCAATAAGCTGGGCCGAGCAAGGTTACAGCAATAACCCAACCACAAGAAAACCCAATTTTAATTTTTAATTGACCGAATGGTGAAACTAAAAAAGAAAGAAAAAAGCTTCAAATAATAAGTCACAGTTTGTAACTCAGGTGAGAACATTTTTGTTTTTTCGTTTTGTTTTAAAGGCGGGGAGATCGTGAGAGTTGAGTTTGTAGCTATGAATCCTTCTGAGAAAGAAAATGAAACCTTAAAAAAAAAAGCCCAAAAGTATTTGTATGAACATCGCACACTTTTCATATTTGGGAACTTCACTAGTAGAGCGGAGTGAAATAAAGCCTTGATTTTTTCAGACAAAGGGTTACATCAAAAGTATATATTTTTAAAAAATTTGAATTAAAAAAGAAAGTAAAAAAAAAAAACCCTCATTTCTCAACTAAAAAAAAAAAACCACTTACTTTTTATGCAAATAGTTAAAAATATTTGTATGAACATCGCACACTTTTCATATTTGGGAACTTCACTAGTAGAGCGGAGTGAAATAAAGCCTTGATTTTTTCAGACAAAGGGTTACATCAAAAGTATATATTTTTAAAAAATTTGAATTAAAAAAGAAAGTAAAAAAAAAAAAACCCTCATTTCTCAACTAAAAAAAAAAAACCACTTACTTTTTATGCAAATAGTTAAAAATATTTGTATGAACATCGCACACTTTTCATATTTGGGAACTTCACTAGTAGAGCGGAGTGAAATAAAGCCTTGATTTTTTCAGACAAAGGGTTACATCAAAAGTATATATTTTTAAAAAATTTGAATTAAAAAAGAAAGTAAAAAAAAAAAACCCTCATTTCTCAACTAAAAAAAAAAACCACTTACTTTTTATGCAAATAGTTAAAAATATTCCCTACCAAACAACTAGAGGCAACATACAATTATAACGCACTTATATTTTATTATGTCACTACTTAAGACTCTACTTTACTCCACTCTAAAATTTCCCAAACAATTCTAAAGCCATTCTGCAAATGGGTCCCACTGCTGTCTAGTCCATGCATTCATTGTTATTTTATCATCGTAGAAAACTGGACGAGTCATGAACGTCATTACTCAATTCCCAAGTCATGTAATTGCAACATGGCATCTTCTATAAATAGGTGGCATGGGATTCGGCCTCGCCTCATTCCACAATCCACAAACCCTTTCGACGGTTCCACTAGGCACTTGTAATTGTAAGAGAGCATCTGTTGGTGATGGAGCTCTCATGTAATATTGTTGTTGTTGTGAGGTGGCTTTGGTTTTTCTACTTCATCCATGCAACGCTTTTCATGTGGCCTGCGGTGGGTTCCGTTACGACAAATGACTCAGCAAAAGCAATCGATGCACTCACTCTACCTAATTTTAAGCTTCAGCTGTGGAGCAATTCCTTGAGCACATGAAATGATTCTCTTCCTTTCTGCCAGTGGGAAGGAATCACAAGCAGTTGGCGCCATTCTTAGAGGGTCATGGCCATGAATCTGACTGGGTCTCAGTTGGTAGGTCCTTTGGCACCCTTGATTGCAAATCTTACATTCCTTCGTGTAATCGCGACCTCAACCGCAATAAACTTTATGGCCAAATCCACCCCAGAAATTGGGCGTTTGTTAAGGCTCAGGCACCTCTATCTTTATGAGAACTCATTAGGGGGAAAAATTCCACTCAATTTGACCCGTTGTTGGAGACTCAGAACCATCAATTTTGATACCAAGGAGCTCATAGGTAGGATTCATGTTGAGCTAGGCTCTTTGTCAAGGCTCAATAGGTGTCTTTCTAGCAACAGTCTCACAGGAAGCATCTCCACTTCACTTGGGAACCTTTAATCTCTCACTTTTTTCTCTCTAACAATAAATGGATTGGAGGAAAACATACCAAAAGAGCTCGGCCAGATTAGGAACCTACTCTTTTTCGACATAGCAGGAGATAAGCAATTTGGAGCTATTCCTTCAGCACATTTTAACCTCTCATCTATGAATATGTTTTCCCTTGCTGTAAACCAATTGGATGGAAGCCTTCCACTCGACCTCGGCGTCACTCTTCCGAATCTCATTGAGTTTTATGTAGGAGCAAACACGCTGATAGGCCCTGAACCAGGTAGAGATAAAGTATTTTATGCAGGGATGTAAATTGGTCGGTTCTGGTCTGGGTCCATGGTGGACACGGACCCGGGAATTGGACCATTAATGAGAAGATGGCCCTCAAATCGGAATTGATTCCGTATATAGGATAGGTCAAGGTTCGGGTATAGGTACAGAATGATAGGGGGAAAAACTCTAGTTTTAAGCAGGGATTCAAAGAAATTAAGGTAATATGTCAGGTCTACGAATTGGAACGAATGTGGAACCAGACCTGGACCCGTTTACTTATCTGGGCCTAAATAAAGACCGAGACCTGGTTTTTAACGAGTTGAAATCTCCATAATCAGAAACTCATTTACATCCCTAATTGTATAAGAGTTGATTTTATTTGACTCATCCACAATAGCTTCATCTATTATGGAGTTGTCCCTATAGCTCTGATCACCCTATTGGTGATTATAAAATTGAAATTCTATCATTTTTCCAAATTTTTTTTGCGCCAATTTAAAATCTAATTACACTGCTTGTAACATATATTAGCCATCCGATTAGTGGGACTCAGTCCCATCCGTCATTTGGCTGCCATAGTGATTGCATTTTCAAAGTTGCACAAATTACAAGTAGAGCCAACATGTCGTCTCTTAGGGTTGCAAACAGGTATCCGATTCTCTGATTACCTAGAAGTTCTGATCTGCAAAAAACGGGGTTTGGAACCTATTTTAGGTTCCGATTTATAAACGGGTCCGGGTCTAGAACCCAATTTAGGTTCCGATTGATAAACAGGTTTGGCTCTGAGTTCATATAGGTTCTGAGCCGTGGACCCGATATATGAGTCTTTTATATTGCAAACTATACCTCAAGATTAACTTTTTTTGGACATTTTTATATATAATAATACTAGATGAATTATACTAAAGGTAGTAGAGTTGATGCACTGTTATAAGTTGAATGACAAGCTTATTTTAAGAAAAAAAATAAAAAATAAAGAGGATTAGAACCGGATTCCAATCTTTTAGGTTGACCTGGTTTCGGAACTGGAACTCAGTTTTCCTATCAAAATAGGATTTGGAACAAAAAAAAAATAGTTTTCGATTCAAAACCGAATTCGGAACAGGAACCGTTACTTAGAAATGAATCCAGGTTCGGGTCTAGTATGGTTCCAACCCGTAACCATTTCATTTGCAACCCTATCGTCACTATTAATGATATAGAGGGCAAACATGTCTTTTAATCCTTTAACTATATCAAGAGAAATAATTGGAGAATGGGAACTTAAGTAATTATTGCGTACACTTTAGCTTTTAGTCAATACAGATTTTAATAAACATACAAAATAGCGTGGCTTTTATGTTGCTGTACAAAAATACTAGAAAAACATGCCCGTGCTATAACCATAATATTAAAATTTTGAAAAAAAAAAACTTTACAATCAATTCCTTTAAAATTAAATGCAAAAGGTCATAGTTTGAGAGAGGAAAAAAAAGAAGTCAATATATAAGAATTCAATACCTAATACCAAGTAATAATAATAAAAAAAAAAAAAAAAACACAAGCCCATGAAAATTGAAGACTAATGACCAAGAAAACTAAAAAATAAAATCAAAACCAAAAAAATAAAATTAACTATTAATAAAATTCAATAAAATCTGAAAGACACAGAGAAATAAAACATAGAAATGAAAATCCATAATCAATTCAATAACGTAAGAAATTTAAAAGAATCAAACACCCATGAGAAAAAAATAAAAAAGTAGAGCAAAAGGGCAAAGACAATCTAAACTAAGCATGCAAATGAGACCTGAGACGGTACTCGAAAGAGACACAATGAAACAAAAGAAATATTGAAGTTTTTCTAATCAAATACAATGAACTCAAAAGTAAATGAATGGAAAAAATGAAAGTTCTCTTGTTGACGTAGAGAAATGGAATTATATTGGAGGAAGTAAAAAATGATGATAATAAGAATGAGCTTAATTCTTAGATGGACCAATATTATCAAAGATTTGCTTTACCATTATTCTCGCATTCTTAAAAAAAAAGTGTACAATCAAAATCAATGGATCAAGAAGAAATCAGACAACCAAGAACTGGGAGTGGATTAAATAAAAAAGACTAAGGTTTTGATAAACCAGACAACGCAGAACTCAGCATTTCACATTCTAAAAAAAATCCATATAATCAGAACAAACAAAAATGCTTGAAATTCCTTAGATTAGTGGCACTTGGACATTGGGACCGATTGACACTCAAATACTATTGCCTTGATAGAAATAAGATGATAATGAGCGTTTCTTAACAGACACAAGGCATGATGGAGAGTCCAAATCACAGAAAAAGTTTGTTGAGAAAACTCCATCATTTTTTATTTTTTTATTAGGCAAGGATGTTTGTTTTAATGATTGTGATTTTTAATATATGGGGTCTACCGTGGTATTCCACTTCTTTTACATCTTGATTTATAAAAGTTAAAGACAAAAAAATAAAAAATAAAAAATTAAACTCCACCCTTTCACCCTCGGTAAGCGTGCATGGTAGCACATGCCTGCCTTCTCTTTAGTTCCACGCTGTTGTCGCGGGTTTATCTTTTTTCAATAATATTAACATTTTTTTATGAATTATAAAATTTATTATTTTTGTTGATCAATTCTATATATTATATATTCATTTGGGTTTAGTTTTATTATAAAATGGTTATTATAGAAAAGTAACGACTATATAGGAAATCATATAAAATAGTTATTTCAAAAGTTTGATCACCTATGCTTAAAGTACAATGCGTGACTATGAAAATAATAACAACAGTATTTATAGGGATCAATGTTCTAAATATATAGTTACTTTTATAAATACCTTATAAATAAAGTCCAACTCTCGGTCAAGATTCCAAAGGGGGGTTGGGGTCCCTTCCTCATTAACTAATTTTAACCTTTTGTTGATAATTATTAGCAAGAAGATGCTCTGTATAGCAGTGGCAGGGTCTCCCTTTTGAAATTAGAACCAACCTGAGTTCGAGTCTCAGTACATATCATGAAAAATTTGAAAAAAGAAAAGAAAAACTCTAGATGACGTAGCTTTCCAAAAGTAAAAAGAAAAATAAAGCATAAAATTAATTATTAATATGAAAATATGGCACTGAATCTGATAGAGGTAGGGGTATATATGGGCATGGCCCAATGTTTTTTTTTTTTTAATTTTAAAAAAGGTATATTTGGATATGGTGGAGCTCCTAAGTCCTAACAACATATAAGGCTGTGCTACGCCTGAATTGAGCAAGGATTCAAGGGTATAACAAAAACCCAATCAAATACGGCCCATTTTTCGCTCTTGCTCTAAAATACTGACATTGTATTTCTCCTTTTTTCCCCTTCAACAATTGTGAGAGAGAATGGTGAAAATAAAATTAAATAATAAGTAGCTGATCGATTAAGAACTCCAAACATCCCTGGTAGTAGGTGAAGAGTGCCTTTTCTTTCGTTCTTTCCTTTCTTTTTTTTTTTTTTTTTTTTAAATGAGGTTGAAACTCTCAGTGTGCTTCTATCAAAGAAAATGAAACCTAAAACTCACCCACACGGGCCACACCCACATCCCACAAAGAGGTTTTGAAACTCTTGAGTCCACTCCTATAAAAGAAAATGAAACCTAAAAAGGGAATAAAAGTATTCGCATGAACGTGATGCATACGCACACGTTTTGAGTCCAAGCCAAGCCATCTGCATACGGGTCCAAGTCCAACTACGGTCTAGTCCATGCATATAGTATGGTAGAAAACTGGACGAGTCACACACACCCTAACCCCTGAAAAGGGCTAAAAGTATTTGTATGAACGTGATGCATACGCACACGTTTTGAGTCCAAGTCATGTCATCTGCATATGGGTCCAACTACTGTTTAGACCATCCGTTTATTTTCGTAGAAAACCGGACGAGTCATGAACCGATGAACGTAGCTTTGCAAGTCAAAGTTCTGTTGCAAAAGTACGGCATCCGCTATAGATAGGTGGCAGGCATGGGATGGGATCATGGGATTCTGTCTTGCCTCATTCCACAGACCACACCCTTGCCACAATTCTACTCGTACGTAAGAGAGCAAACAGTTGGTGATGGAGCTGTCAATTAATATTGTTGCTGTTGTTGAGATTACACTCATGCTTTGCAAGGATTTCATTTTTTCTTCTATGACTCTTTTGCATGGAATTGAATTAAATTAGAAACTCATGGTGGCTTTTTTTTGTTACCGTGAAACTGAATTCCTAAAAAAATTCAGGGTAAAAATGGGTTATATAATAGGTGATTTTATTTGACTCATCGACATCAGCTTCATCCATTATGGGGCTGCCCCAATAGCTCCGATCACCTTATTGGTGACTATAAAATTTAGAATTCTATCATTTTCTCAATTTTTTTGGCCTCAATTTAGAATCAGATTACACCGCTTGTAATAGATTTTAGCCATCCGATTAGTGGGACTCAGTCTCAACCGTCATTTGGCTGCCACGGTGAGTTGGTAACATGCCATCACCATTAATGATAGAAGGGGCAAACATGTCTTTTTATCTTTAAATTATGTCAAAAAGAAATAATTGGAGAATGGGAACTGAAGTAATTGTTGTGTACACTTTCACTGTAAGTCAATACAGATTTTTATAAACATAGTGGTTTTTATACTGTTGAATGAAAATACAGGGAATTCTTGCAAAAATGAAAAAAGAAAAGAAAAACTAATGATGACATAGCTTTCCGAAACTAAAAAGAAAAATAAAGCATAAAATTAATTCTTAATATGAAGAAAATGACCCAATCACCCCCACCCCCACCCGGGCCCGTTTGATAACTCTACTAATTGAGTCAAGTGAAGTAAAGTTGATTTTGAAGAAATAATAAAATATAAGTGGATTATGATGGTATTTTATTTTTAGTTGTTTGTTATGGAATCTTTTTTACTTTTTACATTGAAAAGTGGAGTATTTTTGTCTTTTAGTGAGTAAAGGTAGTTGCTTTTTGACTTTTTTGGGAAAATATGGAGGGACTTTTGATAAAAGGTGCTTTTGATGGGATGTTTAAATTAACTTAACTTTACTTGACTTTATAAGTAAAATTACCAAACGGGCCAGAGATTTTGAAACTTTGAATCTACTCTTATCATAGAAAATGAAACCCCCACCCCGACCCCCCACCCCCACCCCTAAAGAGGTTTTGAAGCTTTGAGTCTACTCTTATCATAGAAAATGAAAACCCCCCCCCCCCCACCCCCCACCCCCACCCCAAAAGAGGTTTTGAAGCTTTGAGTCTACTCCTATCATAGAAAATGAAACCGACAACCCCACCCCAAAAGAGGGTTTGAAACTTTGAGTATACTCCTATCAAAGAAAATGAAACCTACACCCCCCACAAAGTATTTGTATGAACGTGATGCATACGCACACGTTTTAAGCCCAAGTCTGACCCATCTGCATATGGGTCGAATCCATGAACGGTAAAAGAAAATACCTATTGAACTAATTAATCACATGAATACTAGCAGGAAGGGATGGGAGGGCCCACATGAGTCAACATAGGTCCCTATGTTTGCGAGTCCGGATCACCTATCGCATTTGTTATATAGTCACCGTGAGTGGACCAATGACACTCCGACACGTCATCCAAGAATTTATGTGATTTTGAAGTTTAAAAAGTTTAAATCAGATGAAAGAGAATCACCTAGATGATTGGAGGACGTGTTCTACTCACGGTAAAGATATAAGAAATGTGATAGATGATCCGGACTCCTATGGTTGCATGTTTGCCAAGGGCTGATTGTCAACATCATTCTGTTTTCTTCGCCTCATGCTGGCATGGTCAGGAATTCTAACCATCCACGAAATAAAATTTTCAATTAATTTTGCCCCAGGCGCTACTCAATCTAAAGTTTTCATGACACAATCTTCTTTTAAAGAGGTGATCTATGTACATTTTAAAATGGAAAATTAAATAAGAGATTTTAGATAGTTGGCAGTTTAGAATAGGACGAAACAATATCCTTTTATTTTCTAAGAAACAGAGGATCCAAACTCAAACAATTGAGAGTGACATGGCATTTGATACTGATAGCGTTTGGGGATTGGACAAAACAATATTCCCCACAAAGTAGATCCGGACTCTCTCCTCTCACATGAAGTGATTGATTGTTGGTAATGGGTCCCAAATGGCCAAATGCTGCTGATTTGGCCCTAGAAAATTAAATATAGATCTAGGATTAATTTGGTCCCATTTTAAATTTGGGTTCAGGACCAGCCTCATGGGTTCTTATCTTTTACATGAGGATTTTTTGCAAAAGGCCAGAAAATATTTTTATACACCCTCACGAGGGCCCATTTGTTATGTGCTTTTACTAAAGGAAAATATTCTCCAACTTATGGGGCCCACTTGGGCCCACCTTTGATCAGACACGACCCTTTGATAATCTCATCATCCCACGTTCTGGCATCCGGCCTAATTTTATACTCATTGAACCTTCAGTCACTGTTGAACTAAAGATTAAAAAAATTATGGTTAAGATGACGTTAAATTTTAATGCCGTTGAATTAAGATCCAGAATAATTTGGTGGGGCTGAATTTTTGGCTCCCCACCTTGCCCAGGCAACCTTTCCAGCCGTCCTTCTCCC
Organism: Umbellularia californica; assembly: GCA_028538565.1. Classification (NCBI taxonomy): domain Eukaryota; kingdom Viridiplantae; phylum Streptophyta; class Magnoliopsida; order Laurales; family Lauraceae; genus Umbellularia; species Umbellularia californica. The sequence continues at coordinate 71,610,837 of JAPQWN010000006.1, read as the reverse complement.
AGTTTCCACCAATAGACATGCATCTAAGTGGCCCTACTAGTTGGACTGCAACTTCTTTTTTTTCTTGGTTAAAAACATATATAGTTGATTTATTCAAGAAAGATAATTACATGCTACTTTATGTGTAATAGGCAAAAAGTAAAAAAGAAAACTAAAGCACAAAAATAATTCTTAATATGAAAAAAAAGAAAATGAAAAATAAAGCACATAAATAATTCTTAATATGAAAATGTGGCACCGGTTGAGGTTGGGGCATAGATATGGGTATGGCCATGGCCCTATGGGTTCGGATACTAAAAAGGTATGTTTGGGGATGGAATAGCTCCCAAGTCCTAACAACATATATGGCCGTTCAGATATAAGCCGGGCGCAGGCAACGTTATATATAACAGTGACCCAACCAAAAGAATGGTGGAACTAAAAATGAAAAAAAGAAAAGAAAATTTAAATTATAAGTCACATACTGTGGCTTAGCTGATTGGGGACTCCAAACATCATGCTAGGAGGTGACAGCTGTTTTATATTTTATTATATATATTTTCTGTGAAAGGGTGTGAGATTGCGAGAGCTGAGTTTGTAACTCTGAATTCTTCTAAAGTGAAGTGAAATAAAGAGAGGGAATAAAATATAAATGGATTGTGATAGTATTTTGTTTTTAGTTGTTTGGGGTGGATTACTTTTGACTTTTTGTATAGGGAAATGGAGTTTTTTTTTTTTTTTTTTTTTTTTTTTTCTAGTGGATAAAAGTAGTTGTTTTTTTACTTTTTTGAAAAAAGATAGAGGAAGTTTTGAAATAAAGTGCATTTGATTTAATGCTTAACTTTACTTGACTTGACAAGTACAATTACCAAACGGAAAAAAAAAACTGGGGAAAAAGTATTTGTATGAATGTGAAGCACACTTTTCAGGTCCAGTCCAAGTCATTATGCAACTGGGTCCCACTACGGTCTAGTCCAACTGGACGAGTCATGAACGTAACTTTGCAAGTCAAGTCATGTTGCAAAAGCATGGCATCTGCTATAGATAGGTGGCATGGGAAGGGATTCTGCCACACCCTTTCCCCAGTTCCACTAGTAAGAGAGAATCAGTTGGTGATGGAGCTCTCATGTAACACTGTTGTTGCTGTTGTTGTGAGGTGGCTTTGGTTATTCTTCTTCATCCATGCAGCGCTTCTCATGTGGCCTGTGGTGGGTTCGGTTACAACAAAAGAATCAGCAAATGCAACCGATGCACTCGCTCTACTTGCTTTCAAGCATCAGCTGCGGAGCGATTCCTTGAGCACATGGAATGATTCTCTCCCTTTCTGCCAGTGGGAAGGAATCACATGCAGTCGGCGCCATTCTCAGAGGGTCGTGGCCATGAATTTGACTGGGCTTCAGTTGGTAGGTCCTTTGTCACCCTTCATTGCTAATCTTACGTTCCTTCGTGAAATTGACCTTAGCCACAATAAGCTATTTGGCCAAATCCCCCCAGAAATTGGGCGTTTGTTCAGGCTTCAGTCTATCAATCTCTTGTACAACTCAATGGGAGGGGAGATTCCAGCCAATCTGACTTCGTGTTGGAGGCTCAGAAAAATTAATTTTAGTTTCAATAAGCTAAATGACAAGATTCCTGTTGAGCTAGGCTCTTTGTCAAGGCTCTGTAAACTCTATGTTGGCGGAAACAATCTCACAGGAAGCATCCCCGCTTCATTTGGGAACCTTTCATCTCTCATTTATTTATCTGTGGCAGCTAATGAATTAGAAGGAAACATACCAGAAGAGCTCAGCCAGATTAAGAACCTATTCCTTTTCAACATAGCAAAAAATAAGCTATCTGGCACTATTCCTCTCACACTTTACAATCTCTCATCTATACGTCACTTTTCTATCACTCAAAACCAACTCAGTGGAAGCCTTCCACCCGATCTTGGAGTCACTCTTCCCAATCTCATTGAGTTTCATGCAGGAAGTAACCGATTTACAGGACCCATCCCTATCTCATTGTCCAATGCTTCGCGACTTGAAAGACTTGGATTGAGCACAAATCAATTCAGTGGATCGATTCCTACGAACCTAGGAAGGTTGCAACGTCTCCGTTATTTAGGTTTACACCGAAATCTACTTGGAAGTGGGGGAAAAGAGGATATGGGCTTTCTCTCTTCTCTAACCAATGGTAGCCTTCTCAATGCCTTGTTGCTATCCAACAACTGGCTCACAGGTGCATTGCCCAACTCTGTAGCCAATCTCTCAACTAATCTTCAAGAGCTCAATTTAGGGGACAATCAATTATTTGGAAGCATCCCTTCAGGAATAGGTAATTTGCAAAACTTGTTTTCATTGGCCATGCATTCCAACTTCATGACTGGTATTATTCCAGAGAGTATTGGAAAGCTTAACAAGTTAGAGGCTCTGGGTTTGAGTGAAAATAATTTCTCAGGTGAAATTCCAGCTTCCATCAGCAATCACAGTAAATTGTCTTATTTGTATCTTCATAGAAATAACTTACAAGGAATCATACCTTCAACTCTTAAGAATTGCCAACGACTATCAAGATTAATCCTTCATCACAATGATCTAGTTGGTGATATCCCGAAACACATTTTTAGCATCACAACTCTCCAAATTCTCCATCTAGGGGCAAATTCTTTGGTCGGGTCCCTGCCAACGGAAGTAGGCAACTCAAAGAGCCTTCAATTGCTAAATGTTTCCGATAACAAATTATTTGGTGAAATTCCCAAAAGCCTAGATAATTGTCATAGTTTGGAGACTCTTTTAATAAAGGGCAACTTCTTTCAAGGAGCATTTCCATCTTTGAGTGCATTGAAAGGCATGTTACGAATGGATATTTCACGCAACAACTTCTCGGGCCAGATTCCAGACTATCTTGAAAAGCTCCGTCATCTACAATATCTAAATCTTTCTTATAATAACTTTGAAGGCAAAGTACCGGAAGAAGGAATCTTTAAAAATGCAAGCGCAGTTTCATTCATAGGCAACAAAAAGCTTTGTGGGGGAAGTCCAGTACTGTTGTTGCCAGAATGCCCAAGTGAAGATGGTAAGAAACAGAGCCAACACTTTCTTAAAAAACAAATGATTGCCATACTCATCGGTTCACTCCTTTGTTCAGTTTTGCTATTGCTCCTCCTTTATTATTATTGTATGAGAAAATCAAAGAAGCATCCACATCCTCATTCAATAATGCACCCCTTGGAGGAACAACTTACAAAAATCTCTTATGGAGATCTTTGTAAAGCAACGGATGGGTTTTCTTCAGCCAACTTGATTGGGGTTGGAAGTTATGGATCAGTCTATAAAGGCTATTTGGATGACATTATGAAGATTGTGGCAGTGAAGGTGCTTAATCTTCAGCGGCAAGGAGCTTCTAAGAGTTTCATAGTCGAATGTAAAGCTTTGAGAAATATTCGGCATCGAAATCTGCTAAAAGTTCTTACTGTGTGTTCGAGCATTGATTTTAAAGGTGATGATTTCAAAGCTTTGGTTTTCGACTATATGGCTAATGGGAATCTGGAGCAGTGGTTGCACCCAAGCATGGATGAGCAAGATCAACCCAAGAATTTAAGCCTTATTCAAAGGTTGAATATAGTTGTTGATGTTGCTTTCGCATTGAATTATCTTCATACTTGTTGTGAGAAACCAATAGTTCATTGTGATCTAAAACCAAGCAATATTCTTCTTGACGACGACATGAATGCCCTTGTTGGAGATTTTGGATTAGTGAGGTTCCTTTCTGAAGCGACCAGCAATGTATCTCAGAACGATTCCAACTCACCCGGCATAAGAGGAACTATTGGATATGTAGCTCCAGGTGACGCTCTTTTTCTTTCACTTTTATTTTTACAAGCACAATTAGTTATAACCATTAGTAAATTCCTTTTCCTTTAACGCCATCATGAATTTTAATCAAGTAAATAAAATGATTAAGGAGGCAATCACATATTTATCAACAAATCCCATTATCTTTCTTTCACCCCATAAAAACAAGAAATAAAAAATGACAAGGATAACGTGGAAAACTGAGACAGTATATTAAAATTATTGAACATGTCAAAGCTATTTATTTCAATTAATAAAATGATTTTATACTTTGACAAAGTAAATTTACTTAAATAAATATTATTCTTTTTTAAAGTTGCCCCCTTTTTCAATAAATTGACTAGTAACTCCCTTTTTTTAAATAAATTGACTTGTACACTATTTTACAGAAGTTCACTAAATCTAACCAATCATTTATTGGATGCTTTTCTAATACAGTTTTTATTTAGGATTATATATGTTGCGCGCTAATTTTTTTAATATTTTGTTAGGAATGTCTACTCTTCACTTTTGTAGTCTTACTTCTTTTACAAGTAAAACAATTTTGTCATTTGTCTATAAATGTGAAGTAGATGTTGCCATATAAATGACAAATGTGATGGGTGCTTAAGGAATATCCTTTGTGATGATTTTCTAGTTTATATTTAACTTAATCTATGGTATTTGCCAGTTTTGGAGTTTATTTGTTAGAATATTGTGACAAATTTTTGGTACGATGGACTAAAGTTTTCTAGTACTCAAGAAATCAAATTCAATCACCGGATACTTTTGTTTTCTTATATATTGAGTCCTGCATTCTTTTCTTTAATTGAATCATAACCATTGAGAATATTTCGATTCAAATAATGGCAGAATACGGAATGGGGGGTGAAGTATCTACATTCGGAGACATCTATAGTTATGGGATCCTTCTTTTGGAGATATTCACAGGAAAAAAACCAACTGATGAGATCTTTAATGGAGGTTCAACCCTTCATCAATTTGCTAAGTTGGCTTTACCCGAGCGAGTGATGGAGATTGTTGATCAAAACTTACTCTCAATAGAAGTCGAAGGTCTTAATGAAAGCCAAACTCACATAAATGCAAATCGTAAACTTGAAAAGTGCTTAATATCTACCATCACAGTTGGGGTAGCATGTTCTGCGATATCTATCAAGGATCGAATGGACATAGAAGATGCTATGGTGGAGATGCAACGTGTTAGAGATATATATCTTGGAGTTGGAATCCATGATACAAACAACTGAAGCCTATGTTGGCCAAAGGTATATCTTTTTTTACTTAAGTAATTAATGAGATATTGTTTATTGGTATTACTAAGAATATTCAAACAAAAGGTAGCTAGTGTGCTTAAAAAATATTACCATTTGTTCTATGATGCATAGTTGTCAATTCTGTTCTGTTCAGACCGGAATTGGCAGGAACATTATGGAATTAGCCTTGGGCGGAATGGAATGACCCCCTAAAAGTTTTCCGTCCCGTTTCCAAACCCAATTCTGGCTCCAATTCTGGCCCATTCCGGCCAAGATTTCATACTTCCATCCATATGTAGTGAAAACTAGAAAATAGTTAATTGTAGAGTGTAGTTTAATTTAAGTGATGTAGGTATGCATTTTTAGTATAATGCAAGAAAACTAGGCTTTCTTGTAGCAATTGCAGCAAAAGTCAAAACCCACTTTCACCAATCACAGTCACAAAAACATAATCTTACCTTTTAGATGGAGGGGTTTTGCCGATTTGGGTATTAGGTTTTTGACTTTTGATCTTAGTGAGTGGGGTGGGAATGGTTTTGACGGTGGGGCGAGGGCATTATGGCTAATAGCCCATCATGGGCCTTTTTTCAAATTGCATGGGTTCGAGTGCACCCACATGCCATAACTTGGGTCCACCTTTGCATTTTCAACTCCACTGGTCATGGTAGAGAGGGGATGGAATGATCTACGTGGTAGGGCCATCCTAGATATAAAATTTCAAGCCAATCCAATGATACTAACCCCTTCTTTAGTAGCCCACAAGTTTAACGACTTTAAATAAAAAAAGCTTTCAATAGTTAATCCAACAATCCACTCCTACCAGATCGATGCATAATCCATTGGATTCAAGAGATATAATGGGGATTTATATAGTTCATTTGGATTGATCACTAGGAGTAGGTTGGCCTCACTATGGGAGATATTTTGAGACAACAGAGATGAAGAATGTTGTGTAGATATTTATTACGGATGCTGCTTTTAAAACTCCAAATGTCTTATCTAAAATTAGTTTCTGATTTGTGTAATGACTCTTTTCTTGATGCAGGAGCGTTCAAAGGGCTGATGCTTTTCTTTTTAAGAGGCAGAAGAGAATGGCCCTCCTTGCCCTAAAAACAAGCTAAAGATGAGGAAGGGTTACTCAAAAATTCAGATTTTGTTAGATGCTTGCAAAGTTAGTAAAACAGTTAAGGGGAATGTTGATTGGTCAATTAAATCTGTCATTTTTGGATATTGTTGAGTTTGTTGGGAACTTTGATAGTTTGGACTTTAGTTATGCTTCTAGAAGAGGTTTAATGAGGCAGCATAGTATTTAGTTAGCTTAGTTTTGTTAAAGCTGTCAATTTTACTGGTTTGAGAGATGGCAAATATTCTGAATGTTTGTCAAGTTTGTTTGTGTAGTTTGTTGTTTGTTGGTTCAATAAAAATTGCTTTTATTGAGAAAAAACTTATCCAATTGATGTGCTGTGTATGAGAATGTGAAGATTTAGGACATGTTTGATAATAAATGAGGAATTTTCAAATGTGAGGAATCCTTGCTACCCTTGGAATAGGAACTCCACATTGAGGATTTGTATAGCTGAGGATTTCGCAACAATATTGGTTTATGTAGATGCTTATAGTTGAGAAGATTGGTATGGACAAGGAAATTCATAAAAGTGAAGATTTCGGAATTCTATTGTTTGCAGGTGGGGAGAGAACCTAAAAATGGGACAATGAAACCTACTTTTTCGGACTTTACCTTATAAGGCCTTGTTTGGATATATGGTGAATTGAAGTATGGTGAGGTGAAGCATCAAATTAAGAGAGAATAAAATATAAGATGTTATGATAGTGTTTTGTTTTTAGTTG